>VSDK01027664.1:263404-325014 GCA_009767595.1 Symbiodinium kawagutii | reverse complement strand
ATTGTTTAATGATGATCAACCACTGTTGCTGGGTATCCATGGTGATTCTGAAGACTGGTGTCACCCTGTGGAAATCTAACGCAGTAAATAACAACTGTTAACAGCAGCAATAATATGCTGGTCAATAGCAATAATACACCAGCAAATTAACAATTTACTAGATTTTGGTTCATTAATAGATGGTTTGTTCATTAACTGTGGTTCATATTCATTTAATTAAAATATAACAGCAACTGTTCCTTCATTTTATAATAGACAGACGGTTTTGGCATGCTTTGTCGGATGGGGTTGGTGAATTTTCATATTATCCAACTGACTGTTCTTCGTACTCGGAGTCATGTTTCAAGTTGGATCTGTTGGAATTCCCTCCCCTATGGCAGACTCATTGCTTGAAATGCTTGAACGTGTACCAACTTAATTATTGGTAAGACTGACCGGTTCCTGACGTAAAATACTCTTAGGTTGCAATTCACACTTTTTGGCCAAACGGACGTTCTATCACAAATAATTTCCTGCAATGAATATCTATCCGTACTCTGACTGGCACTCTGTATCAAATGTTTGGGCATTTGCTCCGGCCTTCTCATTTCTGGACATTCTGAACTTTTACCTGAAGAAAATGCTGGTGTTTTTTTGAAAACCCTTCTTCCCGCGATGCTATTGGCATTCTATGTGGCATCCTTTACCTTCTTTGACCCGAATACAAGACACAGTTTGCGCTACCACAACAACAACAACAACTACTACTACTACTGCTACTACTACTACTACTACTACTACTACTACTACTACTACTACTACTACTACTACGACTACCACTACCACTACCGCTACCGCTACCGCTACCACTACCACTACCACAACCACTACCACAACCACAACCACAACCACAACCACAACCACAACCACAACAACTACTATTACTACTACTACTACTGCTGCTACTACTACTACTACTACTCCTACTACTCCTGCTACTACTACTACTACTACTACTACTATTACTACTACTTCTACTACTACTACTACTACTACTACCACTACTACTAATAGTACTAGTACTAGTACTAGAACGTAGTACTAGTACTGCTGCTACTACTACTACTACTACCACCACTACCACCACTACCACTACCACTACCACTACCACTACCACCACTTCCACCACTACCACCACTACCACCACTACCACCACTACCCCCGCTACCACCACTATCACCACTACCACTACCACTACCACAACCACAACCACAACCATGACTACTTCTACTACTTCTACTACTTCTACTACTTCTACTACTTCTACTACTACTACTACAACAACAACAACTACTACTACTACTACTTCTGCTACTACTACTACTACTACTACAACAACTACTACTACTACTACTACAACAACTACTACTACTACTACTTCTGCTACTACTACTACTACTACTACTACTACTACTACTACTACTACTACTACTACTACTACTACTACTACCACTGCTACTACTACTACTACCACCACTACTACTACTACTACTACTACTACTACTACTACTACGACTACTACGACTACTACGACTACTACGACTACTACGACTACTACCACTGCTTCTACTACTACTACTACTACTACTACTACTACTACTACTACTACTACTACTACTACTACTACTACTACTACTACTACTACTACTACTACTACTGTCAATGTATTCATATGTATATATATATAGATCATATATGTATGCACAATGTATGTCACCAACATGTAAACTAATCTATGCAGTACGTATATCATACCAACACTTTTCCAATAAGTGCATATTATTTACTGTACCTAATTAGGTATTTCCTACAAGCGGTTGGGTTGAGTAGCATCACCTGGGGAAAAGTAGCACCATAATGGCGTTAAGGCTTGTTCACATCATGCATGAAAAAAACAATTCAATTAACTATTCTACTGAATCTGAAAATACTGCGCGCACACACATCGTTTTATAATGCTTTGCCGGACCCCATAAGATGCAAAATAAGCTCAAAATCATGGGAAACCATTGCAAAACCATGTGCACACGAAGAGTGATACGACATCTGGCGACGTGACAGGACTAAATCTCTCCCATTGTATGTCTATATTAAAACTTTTCCACCTACATATATATATATATATTTACACATGCATATGAGTGTTTCTACTTATCCATCTACTTATTTGTTTATTCATGTATCTATTTATTCATTTATTTGTGGTGTTGATGAGTGCTCTTTGTTGATCGTGCTTTGCTCACCCAGCCAACCGAACAAAAGCACCGTTATAACAAAACTGTTGGCCAAAAATGTCATACCCTATTCAATAGCTGGTTGTTTTCCCCAGTTATAATGGTTGTCAATTCGTAGTTTCCCTATTTGTTTGCTATAAAACTAGATGTTTTCCTATAAAAGCTGGATGGTTTGCAGCTACCATCATGGCTCCCCATGGCCCGACCACCCAACGCGACACGAGCCGCAACCTGCAAAGAGCCAAAAGGCGAGTTCCACGGAAGGCACCAGCACCGCACCCACCTGCGCATCATGCGCTGCGCATGAAAACATCATGACTGCGTGGGTAGAACACCGTGAAAAAAAGTCAGCACAATGCACTGTGATGCCATGACATGAACCCCAATCTCACGCAATGATCCAGCTACACTTTGTCATTCATCATGTGAGGAACTTCAAATCTACTTTTTGTTGTCAATTCTATCGTTTCTCACGTGGTGGTTCTTTTAAAACCAATGGAATATTACTATATATACGGGGTTCATGCACTGGATGATAAGTGGGGGTCCCCTACGACTTAAGAACCCTCCACGTGGACCTACAACAAGCCACCTACCAGTAATCAGCCCACCAACTACCAATCCAACGCATCCAGCCGCTATCCATCAACGATGAGTCTGCGAAAGTCACAGCCAGCATCGACCACCATCAACCAGCATGAGCCATCATTAAGCAACCAAACAAGCAACCAGGTCAACAAGCAACCAAGCAAGCAAGCAAGCAGCCATAGTTGATATATAGCATCATTATTGTTTATTAGTGTTTATCAAGGTTTATTCAGCAACCATTAACCAGCCAACCAATCAACCACGCAAGCAAACATACTTGGCATGGTGCCCCTGGTTGCCACCCTGTAGCTGCAGGCGCCTTTTTCCAGTTGGACACCAGAAATGGCACTGACACCACCTGGCCGGGAGGCAGTCGAAAAGTCACATGACTCGACTTGAAGGACTTCCTACCCGTGGTTGATTGGTTGGCTGGTTGGTTCATAGTTGGTAAATGCCTCAATAAAACCAGACTGGAAGAGCAACCCCCATTTACCACCTGTCTTGGGACCGCTCTGGCTAAGCGCCTCAAAGCCCCTCTGCCCTTTTGCTCTGGCTTGCTGATGTAGATTCTCACCATAACCTGTGATGATCATGCAAGATCTACCCGGCAATTTGATATCCAGCAATCAACCACTACTGTTGGTTGTGGCGTAAGTCAACAGTCACCACAACCATCGCTATCCTGCTAATAGCTATCTGTCATAATTCACAATCATCAACAACAGTACCAAAATGACCCGGTAGAAGGCAACAATGATTTGCTGACTTTCCAGCTCCTCTGCGGCGGCCAGTTCTCTTCATTATGCTGCTTGGAGGTTTCGGCCATCCCCAAAAAGAATCTTGATCAGTCAATGCAGTTACCCTCTGCTGAACACCATCATCAGCCAATGATTAGCAAATAAGAAAAACATCTTACCATATCAGGTGCAAGCATGAAGCAACCACGGCACACGACCATAAACCATATCATGATTTCACCATACATATTGCAACATGTAGCAACCATGAACTTACCCTAGTCATCCCTAGTCTGTTCAACACCGGCGAACTCGAAATGGCTTTACTGTAGTCGTTCTACGGTAATTACTTGATAATTCATGGATGACTCTCATCATTCCAGAAAAAAACTTCGACCCCTAGGGTCCTACGGGGCCTAACGTGCAGCTGGGAACAGCCCTCACAAAATGCACGCTGCCAGCTGTCCACAGCCGCCCCTTGTCGCGCACCGTGGAGGATACGAAGCGCAGCGCCAACAGCTCAGGCCCTGTGAGTTGCAAAGGTGCTTCGACCTCGACCCTCGGTGACGGGAGTGGTTGGCCATAGTAAACGGTGCGTAGTGATGGTGGATGGACGTGGATGGTGGGTGATGATGGTGGTTAATGATGGTTAATGATGATCTAGAATGATCTATGATGGTTAATGATGGTTCATTCCCCTTCCGCAAAGAGTCACAGCCGCCACCCGCAAATGCAGATGGCGACAGTCTCAGAACACAGGAGTGGACTTGACGGTTAATGATGGTTGATGATGGTTTATAGTAATGGTAGTTTAGGCTTTTAGATGTTAATGATGATCCAACATGATCTATGATGGTTGATGGTGGTTAACTATGGTCTTTAGATGTTATTTATGGTAATCATGATTATATAAGGAGAATGCTTCAGAATTGAGAGCAGTGGTTTAATAATGGTGTTAGTGATAGTTTATGGCAATGGTCAATGGTGTTTTTTAGATGTTAATTATAATACTTCTAATGCTTGATAAAGGTTAACGACGGCTTATCAATGTTATGGAACTAGTGATAGTTGGTAATAATTGTCAACAATTCTGAATTGATTATATCAGTTGCTGTTGTCAACCATGTATTCTTAGTCAATGATGGCAAATAATCTCAATTGTTAATCACTCATCATAGCTAATTCCCTCATTGATAGGCCTAAATAAAGGCTATAGTTCTCATCACCAAGAATGGTACACAATTGCCGAACATTGTAATGGTTGATGAATGGTTGATAGTGGCGGCTGATCACAAAGCTTCAATGAAGCTTCATGGCGATGAAGAATGGCTAAGGGTTTGATAACCAAGAATTACCTTTACAACCGTGGTTTGGCTCTTGCCCCGGTAGCAATGACCACAAATCATACCAAACAAATCATGTTTCATCATGATTCAAATGGTGGCAAAAATGTTTTTCATAATTATCAATCACCACTGACATTCATCATCAACCACCATTATCAACCAGGAATCATTACCCTTTGATCATGGTTCAAAATGATTGATCTCATGCATTGGCATTTTGATACTAGTTCAATCACCTGGTTGATTAATAGGAGGGTATCCCCGAGTGAGACCAACTGGTATCCCATCAAAAATGCTACCCTCCCAAGCGGTTTCCTAATCCGGGGTTAGCCATCCAGTATTGGATAATCATCCGTGAGTAGAAGTAGTTAACTAGCCAGCCATTGATAGGTGAAAAAAAACACTATTACGAGTATTTGCTGGTTGAATCATTATTGATAGTCACTAACCGTTATTTATTGGATCATGATAGTTGAAGAACCATTGACAACCATTAAACGCCATTACATTAATAGTAATTAGTTGCTGGATGAATCGCTGGTTACTAGCTAATTGATAGAGGTCACATGTGGCAATCATGGAGTGCAATTCATCATTGATAATTTTTCATTGTGAGCTCTTAACTCTGAACATTGCAGCTAATGGTTGAGTAGTAATAAATACAGATAATGGCTAAAAGCACAAAATGGCCAAAATATGTCAAGATAATTCCAACAATAACGATCAACCAATTAAACATAATCATGATGGTTAATGATGCCATCATGGTGGACAGTCCATGGTCAGGCTTGTTCAAATCCAAGCCTGACAGCCAACATTGGCTATCCATCAATGTATGCCAATAATTTCCACTCCACTAGTACACCAACGGAAAGTATCACAGATACGAATCCGTAGCCAACATTGATGTTTATCATGCCTGGCCAATGGTTGGATAGTAGCCAAACAGTATCCAATATAACTATAACGTTTGCCCGGACACATTTGCCCGCCCCCCGAGCGGGTCTATGAATATAATTCACTGGACTTCCCTGAAAGAACATCAAATATATGACCCTAAATTCAGCCATGGTGAACCATCAATTGAATTATCATCAACTCAGACCAGTGCCCTTATTGATTGTAGCAACCAATGCCAATGGTTGGAGAGCAATCATTGGAATTGCTCGAACTGGCGCCGAAAACTCGATCTCACAGAAGCAGCGCAAAGGGTTCCAAATGTTCTGAAGCTTGTGAGGACCTCCTGGTCACGCAGGACGTTGAGCAGGTTGCGCATGGTTGCGCACATCTCTCGCCGGTGTTGAAGCCCAACTTCTGGAGGTTTTCCAAACGACAATGGATCCGCAAAGGACGGAAACGGGGGTCCGCCAGGAGGTCCAGGTAGGCCAAGTCGCACCCGGTGATCGCTCGCATGTAGGGGATGTCATTCGCATAGGGAAGGCAAATGACCCGGCTGATGCCTAGCATTGGTGAAGGTGTTGTTCCAACTTCTGTCGAGTGCTGGGAGTTTCCCCAAAGCCCGAGAGCCAACCACCGTTAAGTCATTGGGTGGGTTTTTCTGAGGTTGGAAGCCCTTGTTTTATTATAGGGATTTCCAAGGTCGAGTTTCTCATCAACCAACCCGCTCATGCAGTATACAGTCGTAGGGTAAGAGTAGCAATGATCCGAGTAGAATCATCTAACTATGCCAGTTGAGAGTAATACATGGCTATCCAACTATCTTTGTCTCTTGGTATCCAATCAGATTGGGATAGCCAACCAGAATAGTTGCCACATGTTGCTATCCATTTACGTTCTGTGGACTGATCCTTTTCACTCCGACAGCCTGTGGATTAGCATGTTACCGCGGCTAAACACAGCTACCATTTTTCGACCAGCCATCTTTTAAATTGACCAACCTAGTGCTTAATATCAACTCAGTTCCTTATAGTTGATCAATCCCTAAACGCAAATTATGATCAACCCTCGTAGCCGATCGAAAACTGCTTGACCACTACTGGTGTTACCCTAGTAGTTTATCACTGTAATGGTGTTCCCACTCATCGTGTGACGGTGCCTTAGTAAAAACATGGATCAACCATAGTAGTTTATCGAGAGGATCAGGGCATGTCACCTTTCACTTCCTTGCCCAGCATCGTTTTCAGCAGTGGCACATTGCCACCTTGCGATCACACTTGGGAGTTACAATTGGTAGCGCTGAGCAAACTGCTGGTTGGTTTCACTGAAAGATTTGGTGTAATCCCTGGTTAACCATCAATTAAGCCATAAGTTTGTTAACTTCTTCTTGGATAAACCAGCTGATGGTTGGTTTGAACATGGCTAAAGAACCAATGTTCACGTAGGGAACTACTTACGCATTCAAAATCTACTGACCATTCGCCGTTCAACTGATTAAGTAGAAAACTATATGATTATATGATGCTTTGCTGGCTTGTCAACCAATCAGCCGATTGCTGAATTCAAGATTTTATGGTGGAGAACGGTGGGACAATCATGGTTGGTTAACTGATGATCAAAATGTTGGTTTCTTCATGATGATCGGTGACGCTTGCACAATAAAGCAATCGACAGTAACTGGTGAAGAATGGCAAAACATGGTCTTGTCAGATCACCGTCTTTTGTAGGATTTTGTAGCTAAACCATCTTTAGATGGTGCCTTTCCATGCAACCCGGTTAGTTTAGCAAAGAGGATTGATAATGGTTGACACTGGTCAGTATATAGTTAGTTGATCCTCATTCATGGTTGGTTTCTGACACTTAGCAGATCGTAAGCAGCGGTCGATGATGGTTCGATATGTTGGGCTTTGATGGTCAATGATGGTTAGTGATGGCAAGTCTTTGCTGATGATTTTACAACACACAACAACCACTTGCCATCAACCACCAACTGTAAATATGGAGAATACTATTTCTGAAGTCAACCAAAAATACTGGTTATTCATTGTTATCTGATAGAGTCACCATAAATCGTTCATAAACCACACTGTTCCCTTATCCTGGCATAAATCCAGAAGGCTTGCCGCGGAATGCGTTCCATGATTTTCAGGAGAATAAAACATATGGATGACTCCACAGTGTGATGAAGATAAAGCCGGCGGGGTTGGGCCAAACCCCTGGTTTAGCATGCAGCATGTCTGTTTGCCCTGGTTGGATGATTCTTTCATACAAAGGAGTGGTTTATGGTGATCATTTTCCCAAACCCTTTTTCAGGATGTGGGCAGACTCTCCTGCAGCCTGGCAGTCCCGCGGTTGGGCACTCCGGCCGTAAAGGATTGCAAGAACCAGCAAGACCAAGGGAGCGTTCATCTGGGGGCAGCGGAGCCCTCTGTGGAAAAAGGGCAGGAAACACACATGGGGAGCTCTCCACACATTTTGGCTGCTCGAAAAACACATACCACCTTCCAAATCTACATTTTGGTGATATGGAGGGATGTTCAGTTGGCAATGGTAGTTGGGTTGACCACTTTCATGGTGGACATCTGAAGCCATAAGGAGCTACATGTCAAGCTATCCTTCCCATGGAATGATTGCGCAAGAGTAAACTCATCATTTTGTCTGCATGTTCTTTCTTCACATACAATCAAACAAACTTATGTTTGGTTTTGTTTGCATGATTTTTCTTTACGTATCACTACGCCAGAAAATTGCAATTTTCTACATTCGCAATTTGCATTGGGGCTGATGGTTTTAGCCACCATCCCTGAACATGTGCTCATGAACTTGGTTTTCAAATCCAGGTTGGGATGGAGCTGTAAAATATGCAGATTTAGGCAATCACCAGCAAACTGTTGTTCACAAGACTTGAATCCATCATAACCATCAGGCTTTGCGAAGTTCAAGACTCATGCCATCAGGGTCCTAGAATGACGATGGTAGGAATGTTGACAGCTACTGAAAAGCTCCGTTTCAAACATGAACCTTTGTTTGGTCGGCCATGCCCGAAAAAAAAAAAAAAAACAAGGGTACCTCCAAAAAGTTGATCGATCTCGCCTCCCAACACCATGATTTTTGAGGATGGCGTTTGATAAATTTCCAAAACTAGTCTAGCTGATTGGGATGCGAACTACTACCCCTCTACTGCTTGGGGAAGAGCTTGACCCAGCTTGCCACAGGTCTCTTTGGGATGGCTGGTGCTGCTCTACATGCGCTGGCGGCTGCTTTTTCCTCTCGTCAGCTTCCACGGCTGCGCCATGTCCTCGGATCATCGCATCCCTCTTGGTGCACTACTTGGGCTACACCGGTGCACGGCTGAAGTTCTGCTGTGTGGTGTTGCCCCAAGAATCTGGGCAAGTCAAAATTCTTCAGGCCGAGGTAGAAATCATGATTTTGTGTAGCCCGTCACCAAATGGCACCTGCCATGACTAGAAGAATTCCACACAGTGAAAGCAACTCTGCCAATCTACCGCGCAAGGCGGGGGGGAGCATTGGATCACCAGTGACCATCAAATGACACCATCTGATTGGGGCCCTTCGGAACTTCACTCGCTGGAAAGTCCACTGATCTCCTTGCGCCACTGGAACCAGCTTGATCCCGTATCCCGAAATGAGTTCATAAGCGAAGCAACTCCTAGGCTGATAGGTCTGTGATGCCATGACTTTTTTTTTAGATGATTCTGCCAGGGTAGTTGGGTACCTGCAAATGCTTGTTCGGGACCAAATGTCGTAGTGATTGGTGACCCCATGTGAGCTGCCGCGGTATTTCACCTATAGGAACTCTCCGCGGATATTTCAGCTAGGCCCAGCATATCAGCATATCGTATTGATGCTGAAATCCCTACAGAACCCTCTGGCAACCAGTGCAATGGATTTTCTCCGCAAACAGGCTGGAGACTGCCAGAGACATCATCACCAACCGGACTGTTTCTCAAGCTATCTGGGTAACCCAGTTATCATCCAATTCATGAATCATTTACAGTGATAAACCAGCCATGCATTTTGGGGACCCATTTTGAGAAATCACCATCTATAGTTGGTAATTCCCCTACTAGTGTTGCTCATTATCCCCGTTTGTCAACCATTAACCACCAACAATAGGGAGACAATTCGCAACAAGAGAACCATTTATCCCCATAACTTTTGGGTTCCTATGGTTATCTAACCATTCACAAATCATTAACCAACCGTGGCACCAAACAACTATCTGAATCATAGCTAATCATCCGAATCATAGCCAAATTTCCTTTATTGTCTATCATTACCCATTGGTTGACCGTGGTGAACCACCAAATCCATGCTGTGGCAGCTGTCCCCTATTGTTAACCATGAACGACCAACATATCACCACCCCCTAAGAGCAATCCACCACTGGCTCCATTGGAAAGTCCGAGGCTCCTTTCGCGCACAGCTTCCTGCCACGCAGTGATAGGATTCCATGTAGGTAGGCACCGACATCAACAGCCATGCATGGCCACTTATTTTTTAGATTTTAGATATATACTGATATGTTACTAGTTGTGTTACTAGTAAGTATAGTCTACTATTGCCAGCTATGCTGCCAGTGGCTAGTCTTACTACTATATACTATGTACATCTATGTGCATGTTTGCTAGTTCTATCTGGTTATACTATAATGCCCGAGTATGCAGTTGCTATGTTACTTGTACTCTGGTACAACCGGACACCAGGTCTAAGTGGGGCAACCCCAGAAATCCGCGACTCATCAGCTCTGCATGCTACAACCTCAGCTTGCAGCCAACTGGGGAAAGGTGCTCGACCTGTGAAGGCTCATCTCTTGGTAGTGTCATCACGGCTCAAGCCCGATGGTGCTCCAAAACCATTTGCTTCAGTGGTCGAACCTCCACGGTTGTTGGTTCAACTTACGGCTGTTGGTCATGAACCCCTCGTATCAACCATTATCAGCCATTACGTGTTGGTCACGTTTGGTCACTATTGCTGGCTGACCCAACATGTTCGTCCTCGCTCAGGCTGACCATGCAGCTGGCCATTCACGGCCGCCCCATTGCGGCACGCTACAAAGCAGCGCTCCTCAAACATGTGCCGAAAGGCAAGATCGATACGCATCAAGTTCTGCTCGAACCATGCTTCATCGTACTCGCCTCAAAGGTGGCTATGAGGCTCAAGCCAAGGACTTCGGATCCCCAAGTTGTTATGGTTAAACATGTGGCTAATGATGGTTGACAGAAACCACCACATGTTTGCAGACATACAGGTAATCATCATTGATTGGGCATATTGCGAATTATCTACTATTTTGTATGTGTGATATGGATGCACAGGTAACCAGTACTAAGTAGTAATTGCATATAATTGCAAATTATTCATCATCACTAAGGATTATATATAATCAACGACTTTCCCATCACAACTCCATTCAACTCCAATTTGGCTTGAATTTGTTGTCCCTCTTGGTTGCAACAGGTCCTGCCTTAAACAGCTATCAATCTAAAACACCCAAAATGGAGGTTTCTCAAAAATAGGAGTACCCCAAAGCTATGGTTTGCTTACTACTATAGATGATTAAAATAAAGAATGCAAACTGGGGGCCACCTTTGACTTGAGAAACACCCAAATGGTACCTGGTAGAACGTGACCAACTATACCGGGCTTGAACTTCGAGATCACAAGTGGATCGACAACATCGTCACAATCATTGGCTCACTGTGATTGCCCAGGTGCTCTATGGTGGTATATTTACCTGCATAACTGGTATATTTTGTGCTGGTCAATGCTGGTAAAGAAGCCAACACCATGGATTATTATCCGAATTGTCAATCGAGGCTGGTGCTGTGAATTTGTAAGTGAGTACCATCACGGTGTCATACCAGTACGGTTGTGTTGAGATCTCCTGGTTCATGAATCAAGGTATTCTCCCAATAATAATATCCCCAAATTGTATGATGAGCCAGTGAACCAGCAACTGTAGAATTCCAATTTTTGGAGGCTGATCAGTCGCGTTTATTTGCTATTGTTGTTTTCATAAGATTGTTTCATGCCCAATTTTGGTTCACAACCTTCAGATGGACCATAAAAATCACGGATCAAGCAAACATATCAACAATAACCAGTAGTCCAGGAGTATCAATGATGCTGAATGCCACAAGCACCAACCCTCGTCAAACATGACCATGACTCAACATCTCTGCTCCTGGGCTAAACTCACACTTCGATGCGACATCGATGCAGCAATTCGTGGCTGACCCAGGCAAAGCACATGGTTCACAACGGCTTGGGGGAAAAAATACGTTGGAAACCCTGGCTTCAACCATCATTTATAAGGGGCCATGGGTTTCCTTGGGTTTCCCATCATTTCCTTTCGTTTTCCATGGGTTTCCTGAGGTTTCCTCTAGGTTTTCCATGAATTTCCCATCATTTCTTTGAATCCACCAACAAATCCCATCGCTGTTCTGCTTTTCGGCCAACGAGTTGCTGTGGAAATCTCTGAGCCACCGGAGGAAAAGCCCGTCGCTGGAGCTTTCTGCCTGGCGCCATGATCATGGATGGGGGGCATGGTCATGGTTAATTGTTGGCTAATAAGCTGGTTCAGTGATGGCTATTTGATGCGAACTGGTGATGGTGAACTGATGCCAATTATGAATGGCTAATGATGGTCATGGTCAAGTCATGGTCGCTTATGCTTGATAACAACATTGAATGATCCTGGCCAGCAGTGGTTTGCACTGGTAACCTACCAATTAGTGATGGCTCAAACGAAGGTTTTATGATGATGAATTATTAGTGATGGCTTATTATGGCCAGTCATGGCTCGAATGATGGTTGCGCTCTCAACCAACCATTTTGGAATGCTACGCAAAAATATCATGTTTGAACTCACCAACCAGTTATATAATGTTTGATGGTTAGTCATGGCTCATGATGGCTAATGATGCTTACTGTATTTGTAATGTTTCACGATGGTCAATGACGGTCAATGGTGCTTATTGGCGATGTTTCATGATGGTTCTATAATGGTGATTGGTGATGGTTTCTGATGATAAATGTGATAATTGGTGGTTGAGACTAATATGGTCCAAATGGTTGTTTATAATGATGGTTCATCATGCTGGTGATGATCTCTGATGCCATCTGCAAGCAGCTGCTGAATGCGCTAGCGATGTGTGAGTTACCAGTAGAAATGCTTCGCCAAAATCAATGGACAATCGTGGTGAAAATTCACATGTTTCATACAGAGTGGTACCCCCAAACGTTACAAATTCGTTGAGATTTTCCATTGAACAAGCTAGTTCTATCTACCATGTGCGTGGTAGCTGCCCAAACGGGAACCTGAGTTTACTATGTAGTGAACCTAAGTTTGCGTGGTAACTACCATTTGGTTGGGGCACGGCACCTCCTTCGCTCCCCCTTTACAGGGCAAGGGCAGGATACCCGGAACTGCTCCTGGTCTCGCTCTCTCCTAACCACCAGGCAGGGCTACCTGTCATGCGGCCTCTCGGTCCAAGAAGTTCAGCACATGTCGTCGGACCTCGGTAGGCGTCCTGAATGGTGGAAATCCATTCTAGTTGGTGGTTATAAGCTATCACATGGTTCATGAGTGGTTCATTTGTGGTTAGATAGTGATTTATTAGAGATTAATAATGGTTACTTGGAGGTTAATGCTGGTCTATATAGTACATAATGGTTCTCATTACCGGCCGGTGGTTGAACCACACCTATGAAAACTGTGCTCGTCAACCAACATCAACGAATCAACTAATTAACTAATTAACTATTTATCCCAAATAGCAAGGGAAATAAACAATGTCAATCAAACCACAAACCGGCATCAATTACCATGGATTTCCAAGTTTTCAAGCCGTTCCGGTGCACTTTGATAATAGTTGAGGTTCTCGATGCTTCAGCTTCGGCCGGGACCTACCCATGACTCATGTTGAAAAACAGGTGGAAACCCTCCAAATGTGTGATAATCGGTCTCTTTTGAGTTCAGTGCACCCCATATATTCCAGGCACTTCAAGTCGTTCAATTTGGTGGCCGATTGCGTGAACAGCCGTTCATCGCACATGGCTAATGGTTGATCAAATCTAATCATTCTAGAATGGCTAATCATCGTGGTGGCTAGTCATGGTTGATGAGTTTGGTTTTGACATCATGAAAGTAATTACTTTTGCCACCATGATTCACCATGAGCCACTCCAGTTAGTTCAATTTAGGGGCTAGTCACGGTTGATAAATTTGGTATTGAAATTCGGAAAGTCACCAGCCATTCACCATGAGTAATTAGCCACCATGCCACCATGACTGATTAGCCACCATGACTAATTAGCCACCATGATTCACCACAAATCAAGCAGCAAGTTACTTAGCCGTTGCAACAGCCGCCACCATCTTGGTGAACTCATCAGCTGTGGCACCGCCAGCCACTGCATACACATGCATACGTGTATATATATATATAGATACGTTAAATTGATAGGTGAATAACCACAAGAACACATCTATAAATATTCTCAAATAGAAAACAATATAAAACAACCAATCGCGAATATCTACGAGTACATTCATGGGTAAGACCCAAGGTGATATTCAAATCACAACATGTATTAGTATATGATTGATACAAAATGTCAATCACCACATTGATGGATCATCAATGCCCACACGATCTCATTACAGGCCGCTGGTTGTGCCGCCCCGGTGCCACGCGTTCGCTCTCCAGATCGGCTTCGCGCTGCAACGCTGCTTCGCTCTGCCGCTCCAACTTCTGCTGCCTTCTCTGGCGCAAGTGAGCCTCGGCCCAGGGCTTTCCATCCGTAAGGATCGGTTGCTCTTTTGTCTGGAAACTATTCTAAAGAACAAATGGATGTAGATATGTATGAATCCCTAAGACTGAGAGTTGTTGACACTATAAGAACGATGACAATCAGATGACTTTGAATGATATTGATACTTATTTCCATGATCGTATATCCAAAGATTTATAGACTGATAGATGGATGCAAACAAATCAGAAATATTGGAAAACAACTGCGGTTTCTTGTATCTGTAGTAGATAGGTGTAAACATTGATGCTGTTGATGCTGTGTTGCAATCTATCCGGTTGCAGCGGTTTTTCGGTGCTTGGCATCAACAAGCTTGCCGCTAGAACCATCTGTGCTCACGGCATGTCTGCCTCACTGCATTTTCAACACCTCGATGTAGATCACTGACACTTATCCAGGATCCCATGTGATGCTGGTTTGGCACCATCCATAACTCCAAGTGCTCAAAAAAGAAACCAAGTGCTGCTCGAAAAAAAATCATCAGATGAACGAGTTCGCCTCACTTCAGAAAACCCCACAACCGTTAACCATTGAACCAGCTGCCATGGCCCACGCCCATAAAGCCCGTCGCGCCTCCTGTTCACCCGCTGCTTCAGCCTGGTGTAGCCTCAGGGTGGTGAAGCTAACTGGGCTCAGCCATAGGATACTGAAGAGATGGTTCCATGATCCCACAATGATCGATATTGGATGAGTTGAGGGCACCCCGATTTTGAGAAACCACCATATATAGCCTTTCAGTTGTCATGCCTTCTTGGCGTGAGAATCCCCTTGAAGCAATCAAAGAACCCCCACTGACAAGCCAATTCGGCCAAACGAATATCCAGGGTCAGTCTCGGTACTAATTGGCCATTTGATGGCTTCTCAAAATAGGGGACCTCCCAATAAATCATCCATCAATCTGGATTAAGAGTCATTTATACTAATAAACCAACCATTTTGGGGTCCCGTCGAAACCTCCATTCAACATCATTAGACCACAATTGGCCACATTGCAGTCGTCCATGTTCACACAGGTAAGCTGATGGCGATCACCTCATAGTCGGCCCACACTTGTTGAAACTATGATTTCTAAGGCACTATTGCTGATGAAACTTTACAGTATCTGCTAAGCCTGATATGGTCACAGATACTGCAGTTTTGTTTGGAAGCATTCTCTGCTTCTTGATAGTTTAGATATGAAGTACATCATTCAAATAATTGCAATCATATCTGCAAAAAAACGCTGACAAAGGATATGAAGCTTATGTAGCCAACCATCATAGCTGGCATTGGCAATTTTTCTTGCATTGGCATTCGTGATGCTTGGCTATCGGCCTATCGTTGAGTAACCCTTAAAGGCATTGTGGGAACCTGAGTCGGCCACCACGGCTGGATCTCCTGAATTGCCACGGCTGGTGAACCACCTCTGGATGCGCAAGTCACCGCTGGTTCCAAGAATTCATAAGCATTCCATGGCATTCCAAACCATATAGGTGTTTCTCAAAATAGGAAACCCAAAATGGTTGGTTTACTACTATAAATGGTTAATAAACTGGATGATTCAGGGATACCCCTATGGTTGATGAATGCTTTTATTCGTGGTAGATTGATGGTTTAATTCACGGACATGTGAAATGTTTCAAACATTTTCAAACTACCAATTAGTTGCTGATTACTGTTCGTTGTCCCCCTATGGTTTGCCCGCGTTTCAACATAAATTCTAACCACCAGCCACTATCAACCATGCTGTGATCTCCTAAATCAATTGTCAACAACTCACTATGTTGCCTAATGTTGATGAACCCATGTGTCTAATGGGTGATTACGTCTTTATCGCTTCGTTTGTCCAGGGCCCTGCTGTTCAAACTTCATTCATTTTTGGTCGCATTGATTCATAAACTAAGACAAATGGCTAATACCCCGACTAATGTTAGATCCATATTAATTCGGGCTCGCAAGCCTCTGATCCAAGGCAAAACCCCAAGTTAGACTAAAGAGTGCGAGCATGGATAAACTATAATGTTAGATAACATGCATAAACCACCTATTGTAATGGTCAATCACTGGCTATTGATGGTGTGGGCTGGTGTATTAATCTAGATCAACTCTGAATGGATATCATCCCCAGCTTTTCAGCCATTGACCAGCTTGGTAACTATTCTGGTTGGTGGTTTCAACCAGAAAAATATCAGTCACCCAACATCAACCAACCATTTGTTAACAAGTACTATTGAACATAAACATGTTTGAAACCACAAAGCGGAACTAGTTTTTGACCCAGGAATGCTGCCCAATGAAGCCTTCTAAACCTACCCGCCCTTGGAATGCCCAGCGACAGGTTGTTGCTCTGCTGGGCGAGCCAGCCCTTCAGCTGGCCGAAACCCACCTGGGCGAAGCGAAAGATGGCGAAACAACTCGGCGCTGAAGCTGATGATGGGTGGCTTAAGATGGCTGAATTGGTCAATAGATGTGAATGTATGTTAATAGTTCATGATGGTTGGTGATGGTCTTTTAATCAATACGTTTAGTGATGGTTATTGAATGATGATTTGTGATGGCTGAACTTAAAATGGCTGAATTGGATGGTTAGTCGTGGTCTTGATAGTTCATTGAGGCTTGTGGTTCGTGATGGTTGGTGATGGTTTCATAATGATGATTGGTGATGGCTTAAACTGAAGATGGATCAACATTGAACGATCATAGGCTTGATTTGAATGCTTAGTAGTGCTCAATTGATGTAAGATTGATGGCTGAAATCGGTGGTTTAACTTGACGGTGAATGCATGTCAATGTGGTAATCAGCCAACGCTATGGCCTTAGTTCACATTACAGTTGACGATATGATATATAATCCAAGCATTGGAGTCTCGGCCAATGGTTTCACCCGCTTTTCGCCAGCTTGCTGTCACATGGGTGATCGGCGCATCGACGCCGCAAACACAACGCGGTGTTGTTCATCAGCGCCGCCACGGTCTGCGAAGCGTCCGCAGCTTCGAAAAAACAGCGTCGTTTCTTCCCTCGGACCGTTCAAGCCTCCCAGTTGAGCGAGAACATCTGCGTTGAATTTGCAGCCTCCTGTTCGGGTGCTGGCTGCCCATTTCTTGAGCTCCATGTATTTCAGCTGGGGGTCCGTCTATCCTGCTACTCCACTTGCCATCTAAAACTACGATGAAAGTTGATTGTGGACAGTGTCAACATGTTGGTACAAACCATTTCTGGACAATTCCGTATATCAACTTATCAACTGATAATCAAACATTTACCACACTGACCACTGTATATCCCAGTTTCTCTACTGTTGGCCGTTTTTCTTGTCTTGGGTCTTCGTCCACTACCTGCCCAAGCTATATCAAGCTACCAACCGCATACCCCATTATCCTAGATAATACCCTCCTGACATTGTTTGATTCGTCCCTGCAGAAACTTAGGGTCCATCGTGAAGTACCTGCTCTTTAATTCATACACACCTCTTGCTGGTCATACGCAACGAAGCTCCATGTGTAGAAATTCACTGTTGAAATGGCACTCCTGAAGTACTGCAACCACGATGAGCAAGCAGTTTTTGACTTTTGACCAGCATTGAAAGAAAACTCTGCTTCAAAAGAACCCCAAATTGGTTGCTATACCCATAACAGTGATTGCTGTCATCAATGGCTTAGAGACCCATTTTAGCTGCTGAAGCATTCTTAACTATCATTGACCTCTGATGGTCCATTTCAAGTCTTGTATCAGCCGATTTCAAGTTGATGGTGTCCGCTTTTGAGCATCATTGGTTATGAGGTGCTTCTTGACTCACTAGTGCTGGTTGGTGGTTTCAAACCAGTTGGAGAATATTAGTCAACCCACCTTTATTGATACTATAAGGCTTATATAAGGAAAATAAAGAATGTAAATCAAACCACCAACAACAGCAGAATACCATCTGCAGCCAACAACGACCCCGTGAGTTCGCCTTGGGACTGGTGGAAGGCAGCAGGGAACTCAGGCTCATCCCACGCTCCTCAGAACCAAAGATCTTCGGAGAAAACACATGGGAATATGCGGCGTGTCGTGCGGATATTCGGATTGTTTGGATGTGATGTAAATTACTTGGATGTGATTTTTTTCGAATATATATACTGATTCCTTGGATGTGATGTATAAAATCAGATTTATTCTTGCTATGTAGCAATGGTTGATGTTGGCGTTACTATTTGTTTGGCTGCTTCGTTTCAACACCTCCTCAAGTTTTGAGTTCTTCTTCTGTCTGAGCCCCTTGTTGCACTTGCTGCAATGCTACTTCCCACCTCTTCGACGATCACTCTATCCACGCAAGGCTGGGGAAGTCAGGGGAAACTGTCACCAGTGTTTATTTTGTGAAAAGGCATCAGCCACCATGAAGCATCAGCCATCAAGTTAACCATGGCCACTATTAAACATGTTCAATTGGAATTCACCATCAATAAAAAACCAACCAATCGCCATTAACAGCCAATAAACCACCAATTTGCCATCTAAAAAACACAAAACATGATCAACACCATCAAAAGAAAGCACAAAACCACCACAACATCACCAACCAACATGTTGTTGTTGGTTATTATCGCCTATTTTGAACCACTATCAACCGCTACAAAACCACCAACATGACAAGCAGTTTGATCCACCCGGCACTGGCGCCTGCGGCTTCACCGGCTCACTGCCCGCGGCGCGCTGCCGCAGCGCTTTCAAACGGAGCTCCGCACGCAGCAAGGCGTGGCGTAAGGCCTGCGAGGGACGATGGGACTGGTGACTGCGGTAAGAATATGGATAATGATGGAGGATAAGAATTCTCATATATAATAAGAATGGATGATAATGGATTTTTCAATGGATATATCTATAATGGATGAAGTCATGGATGATAGAATAATGGATGATGATAATGGATATATAATACTTGATAATAGTGGATTATTCTGGATGATAAATATGATTAAATATGATAATCTGATAAGAATTCTTATATGTCGTAAGAATGGATGATAATCATAATGGATAGTCCATATGATAATATATGGATGGGTAATAATAATGGATAAGAATGAATCATAAATGATTGTAATGTATGGACTTACCAGTGATATTTCCATGATGGATGATAATTATCCCGTAGATAACAATTCAAGGAAATCATTGTCAATAGTTATATAAATACTTCAGATTGTTCAGATCACAATTTTAATCAACAACTATCCATATAGCAATCAAAAGTTAAATATGTTTAAGACCATTATTTACCTAAGGATCATGTGCTTATGTTTAGGCGGTTTCAACATGAATGAAATTTGGTTGAAATACTGACAAGCCAAACTATTGTATTGATTGAATTCAGCTGGTGGCATTGCTTGCTTGTTTACCTGATCGAAGCCGAATCAGTCTGCCATGGGAATATTTACATCATTGGTGGTGTAACAGTCGGATCTTTGAGTCAACCCCACTTTGCTTAATTCATTGACTGCTGCTTATGTTTCCGTTCATAATCGAATCGGATTGGGTTACCAGATTAGTTGCTTCGACCATTGAAAAAATCAGTATCAAGTGATCATATCGATTGCTTCAATTAACACATAACAGGTTGAACAGTGATTATTTTTTCAGTAATATGTAATCGTTGAAGCGATAAATGTCAGTACTTGATGGTTTGCCATCACTAATGTTCCTTGGATTCGTTTTTCACGGTTGCATGATGTTTTAACAAGGGCTTTTACCCCTTGGCTGCGGAGCGATTGGCTGCCTAAAAAGTGGTCTGTCTCGAGCAATGGCTACGATAATTACGTAACATGTGATGGACAAGTGCTCGAGATTCAATCTAATGTCTTATATTGAATGAATAATCTACTTCATGTTTGTTCATCAGTGGAAACATGAGTATCTATATAATCTTGATAATTCTGTTCATATCGTGATTCTATGTGATTCTGTTGTAGTAGAGAAGAACAATTCAATATCATTGCATCACATTTTCAATCCACATCTACATTGTTTTTGCTTCAACATTCTATCATGTAAAAACATATGTGTATTTAGGCTCCAGCTTGCAGTCAAACAAATTTACTATGCAAGTAGTTGAGATTCAAATGTTCCAAAATCCACTGTACTTCATCCATCGTCGGTGATTGCTCCTGCACCGTCTCCTCCGCAGCGAAAAACTCCTTTTGCAGTTCGTCTGAGGTTGAGGGTGCTGCCTCGGAGGATCAAAGGAATTGATGAAGTAAGCAGCCAAGGTTGATGGTCAGTGCTTGACTGGTTGGGTGGTTGCTTGGCCGAGGTTGGTTGGCTGCTGATTGGTTGAAGTTGGTTGCATTTTGTTGATATTTCCTTGGGTCATTAGCAGTCGAAGCTGATACAGTATTTACTTGATGAGGCACCTGTTCGATGGTCAGTGCTCAATGGTTTGTTGGATGGTTGGATAGTTGGCTGGTTGGTTGGTTGAGGTTTAATCATCCTTTATATTAATGATTTTAAGCAATTCACCAACAATTTTTTGGATACCCCCATTATAAGAAAGCACCTCCTTTGTCATTGATCCATATCATCTCTGCGCAGAAAACCTTCCGGCCATGCAACTTCGACCAGCTCTTCATCCAATGGCCCGGCGACCGACGACATGGCGACAGCAGCACGCTTCAGTGTATGAGGCTGGCGACCGATTGGGAAGGTCGTGGTAGATCCGGCTCTGAATAAACTACCCCCCCAGTTTTCCTCGAATAGCCGGTGACTTGTCCCAAATGTCTGGATCTCACATGAATGATTCACCGGACTGGTGTATGGGAAAAGTTGGCTGGGAAACACTGGTTATAACCATCAATGAGGGGTGTGTCCTGTATTTCCCGTCAAACAATCCAGTGAATGATGGTTTGCGATCAGCCCCTGCATAATCGTAAGAAATGGTGTTTGAAAAACTTCTGATCTGTCCTTTTTTCCGCAGGTAACCCAAGCTTTTTTTCAGTTCGATTCACCCAGCAATACTTACCTCCAGTAGATTATTTGCACTATGAACAGCTTGTACACACCTATGTATCACGTACTTGTTCCGATATGAGAAACTTCAGTACTTAATTGTCCGCAGAGGTTGGCTGATTAGCCATTAGGGGAAACTTGAGTCATGCTGTCATCTCAAAACTCAGGCATTCAATTTCTCCGCTGAATAGGTGAAGCAGTGGATTACTCCCAAATCAGATTGACCAAATTTGGTCGTTTCTTCAGTGCTAATGTGTGCTAGCTGTGGCCATATCCAGGTTTTGTACCCTCATGACTATCTCTGTCACGATGACAAGCTCGCGGGTTTGCCGGAAAGTGAAGCTTGATCTTTTCGCGAGGTTTCGTGCCGCTGAGTCGATCAAAAGTCACGATGGTTCTGGTGAGGCCCCTGGAAAGTGGGCAAGTAGTTGGGATTACTTGCCACAAGGGTCATTATAGTCTAACTGTTAATAACGAGATTTACTCGTTGCTACTGGTTAGCCATGGCAAGTGATCTAGTTATTTTCAGTGACTCAGCATGACTAATCATCCACACACCAACCAGCAGTTGTACTCCCTCAAGCCATGGTCGCCAAGTGGTCGGACACCCGGGTCTTAGCAACAACCAGGACCGGAGTTTGATCAAGACCGCCAGCCACAAGATGGGCACCCTTTCTCCAGCTACTTAAAGTCGATGCTGCTTATAACTGGGGCAACTACCAGGCAAATGGTACGACTGGTTGTGGTTCATGTATGCTAGATATAAACCATTACCTGGTTTACTTCATACCTACCAGTTAAGTGGCATAATGAACCACTTGAATGGCCTTAATCACCAAGCGACCAATTAATTCACCAGCTGCTAGGACAATGGCATGCGTTCATCATCATTAATCTCCATTCTTGTTGGTAGCTATGCTGTTCTCTATTGCTTCTTGACAGGCCAACCAACATCAACTTGTGCCAACCAACAACATCAACCTGTGCCAACAAAGAGCAACCTGCGCCAAGCTTAACCTAAACCAACCTGAACAAACCCAACCCTATCCACCTAACCCATCCCAACCCAACCTACCCAACCCACCCCAGGCAACGTCACCAAGCACATCGTCCCGTTGTGCGCCTTGTTCAGGATGCCTTCCTCGGTCTCAGGTGTCGGCTGAAAACTCCCACCGCTGCGCCTACCAATGCGCACAGGTCATGGTCACCTGGATCCATGGTCGTGATGATCAGATTGGAAAAATGACTATGCTGGTCATCATGATGCTGGTCATTTGTCGGTAAGAATGTGGTTTCTTAACATGGGGGGACCCCCAAGTTTGGTTGGTTTATTACACATGGCAAAATAAAGGATGATAGCTGGGGATGCCCTTTTTTATCATAAGCATTGACTGCTGGTCAAGAAGATATGGTGGTTTCTCAAAACAGGGGGACCTCCAAATCATCCAACATGAATCATTGTTAGTTTTGAAAACCTGCCAATTTTGGGTCCCCTATTTTCAGAAACCACTAGCCAACCACCAACTATTATAGTTATATATAATGATAGTGGTTGATGATGGTGCTTAATGATGGTTGATGATGGTGCTTACTGATAATGGTTGCTGATTATGGATAATGGTATTGGACCAGTAATGGGTTGTATGCTCAATGATGCCTGTTTAATTAACTTGTCTGTGTGTTGGAAATAAACACAAGTTGCTATTGAGACTGGCATAGATTGACTACTTGCCTGTAGCCTAATGGTTCACAAATGGATTGGGAGGGGCAGGCAAGACACTTAAAAGGTAGACAACCTGAATATTCTAAGGCTTGAACATTTTGGGCCATAACAAAAGGTGCTCCAAAATGATGCAGAACGTGTGTCATTTCGTCATACTATGCAAACTGTAAGTATGGTCATGCTGAGGGTTCAGCCTTGTGTTGCGCAAGTTCTGAATGGTATCCAAAGATAGGGGCACCCGTGTACCCCCAAACCTATGAAATCATGATTGCGTGAGTAGTACAGCCAATTTCGTTCAGTCTCACACCTGCTTTTGTGCCAACTCTACCCTTTGCTCAGGATGTAGCAGAGCTTGAATGATTTCTAGTGCGAGCCGATACCTATATTGCAGTAGGATACTCCTCCACACATAATAGCTGCGTAGTTTCCTGTCACCAGTAGCAACTGATGATTAAAAAACCCAATAATGAACCCTACTTGTTGGTTCCAAACTTTTGCTTTGTCTGTAGTTAAGCAAGTGTTCACTGACCTAACCATTCACAAGCAGGATCCATGATTGTCAGCCATTTCAAACTCTGAGTAACCAACAAGAGACAAACCAACTAGACCTTTCGTTAGTTACTTCCGGTGTCATCAACTTTCTCGGTTGACAAACTATTTTTCCATATTTTTCCAGTTTCTCGACTAAGAACACACTTGTAAATCAACCAAACTCACAGGTTCACTGGTCACAAATGTTCACTCCAAATCGACTATCATTGATTATTGACCATTAATCAACTATAATTGACCCTTAGCTCTTCATTTGGACTCATCAATCAATGATCATTTGTGAGAACCTACTATACTTGACCACTAGCTACCTATTATCAATCAACCAAGCTCACATGTTGACTCCCACCTACTTCCGCCCAACCTGGGAACAATGTCCCGGCAATGCGAGCGTCTAAAATGACCTCAGAGACAAATATCCAATGGATCTCTGGACAATTCGAAAACCCAAGAGCCATGTATATATACGTGTATATATATATATATATATCCTGCACCTTCCTGTCTCTGCAGAATTCCTGCTCTTTCCATTTTTATTGCTGCGAGCGATAAATATTGTTTTTGAGCGATAATTGGGTTTTTTGTGTTCTTTGTGTTTGCTTAGGTTTTAGCAACTTCTGGTGGATTTGTCAATGGAGATGTAGTATGGAATATCACTTGATACCACCATGTATGTAGTAGAACAGGGCTAGCATTGTTTGATGTTTTTTTGTACCTTTTGCAAGAATTGCAAAAATCCGTGAAACGGCGAAAAACACTGACGAAACATCAAAAAACCCAACCGAACGGGGACTTTTTTTTGGTTCAATTTGTGCACAATTTTGCAACATTTTGTCTTGACAGATTTGGGTTTGTTGGCCCTCCTCAGTTCTAACCAATCTTTTTGCCCACGCTGCTGACTAGCCTGTGCATTTTGATCCTGCGCATCTTGAGCAAAGCGGCAAGAGAAACTGAAACGGCAATATATTATTGAAACGACAATAATTTCAGCAGCCGGCAATAATTATTTGAGTTTCAACTTGAGGACAATAATTATGCAAGTTGGATGGGACAGGCATATATTATCATGCATATATTCCATATTAGTATGGCATTTTCTACCATACATTCAGATTGTATACATGATCATGATTTAACCATGAACATCCGTGGAATTGAACATGACCACCCATACATGATCATACACGTATCTCCATTATCAACGACTGGATCTACCACCATTGACTATTGTTTGCAAGCATTGGCCACTACTAGCCATGCTGAACCAATTCAGGGAAAATAGAAACAACAATTCTACATATCAACCCATTGAGGCGAACCCTGCGCCTCAGCCAGTTAGCGCGTCATCAACTAGCAAATGTGGATGGGTATTTGCGAAGGCAGCCAACACCAACTGGGAATCATCAAAGGGTTGGGAAAAATCAATCATCAATGACCTCACTATTACTCAGGTTCTTGAAGCAATGATGACAAAATAACCCTCATCAACCAATAGACAAACATTCATATGGTTAGCCGGTCGTTAAAATGGGTATTGACCATCATGTTTAAAACAACCACAATCACCAAATTGATCGCCCGTTCATCATTAAGTAACACGTTGGCAATTCAGGGCCAGGTCCATGTTTAAGGCGGAATCCACCATCACTTACCAAAATGGACAGCATTCAGAAAATAGTACAGCCCGTTGTAGTTTGGTTTGTGAATCATAGTTATACTGATTACATTTGGACGCCCTTCCTCGTATTACTTGACCCCCCTGAATTAAAAAAACACACAACTTGGACTGGAATGTTCAGGATATTTCATTGCGTTCAATTCCATCTGTTGATTGTGGCATTTAACAGCCAATGCTAAAACCAACAAATTTCATCGCAGAAAAAAAAGAATCCTTGGCCAAGGGTGGTGTTTGATTGGGATCTTCCGATTCCGCTCTCTTTGCTGGCGCGCTGTCTCTGCATTGTTTATTTTTGTGGTTTGTGGGCCGGCTATCTGCCACTTCCAAGTCCTCCAATACATGCCCGGAGTGGGTAGATGTTGCTGCAAAGCTGGAGAACAGCGTCCGCCAGGGTGGGTTGGGAGCATGTCACCGTCAAGTGCCACACGGGAAGTGCGCAAGTGAACAGTTGCAGCCTAGGATGGGCCCCCATCTGATTGTCTGTTCTTACAAAACGGGGCTGTAAAAAAGAGGAACTTGTTTTGAAGACTTTTCATGCTCACATATGTGCGTTGCTCACACATGCATCTAGAACACATAACAAATTCTGCATTGACAAAACATCAACCGACCATTAACAGTTCATCAACCAGCCATCAACCAGCCATTCACTAACCATCAACCAACTATTAATCAAACAATACATTATTTATCATTTGTCCCCTTGTTCCTTCTGCTTATATACCCATTCTAAAGGTCACACTTCATCCTATAGGCTATTATAGGAACAATGAATGCATCAATTCATAATCATAATCAGCAGTCTCTTCGTGCTTTTCCCTAAATAAAGATCTCTCTAATTGAAAAACCTCTAGGGATGTCTTATATTTTTTTGGGAGGTAGTAGTGAGGAAAGAGATTTTCAATTCATCAACCATCATACCTCTCTGAACCATGGAATCTTCACCATGTATCTTGTTCACCCAGTGTGTTCATCAGCCTCTCGACCAAATATTTTGGTTAACCATGGAATTGTCCTACCATTTGGTCCTCCTGGAAGCTCCCAGTGGCCTCCCCTTAAAAGACTTCAAACCCAGATTAGTGGACACCAGCCATCGCTCAGCTCATCCCTCCCAGCTATACCATTAGCCCATCATTTCCATCACGGCCCTCACCCTCCAACTCCTGGGGCTCCCTGCTCGCACGAATGGCGATACACAGGGCACCCGCAACGGCCGCCGAAGGCAAGCGACCCGTGGTCCCGCCACGCCATGCAGGGAGTGACCACGATTCGTTTCGTGAGGTTTATACTTGGGCTGGTCAATAGTGGTTATAGACGTCAATAGTGTTTAATATCAAATGCTAAAAGTGGTTAATGATCGGGGATTAATAATATCATATCTAATATACTGTAATGGTTAATAGTGATTACTAATAGGGGGTAAGGACAAATAACAATGGCTAAACAACCCTCTGGATTTGTCCTTGTCGCCATGGTGGTACCTACGCTCACCATCCAGCTGTTCATAGCCATTCTTGATAGGAAACTGCCAGTTCCTCGGGTGTGCACCATTTATGGAACCATACGGATAGGTGTCTCATCATGTTTCAACTGAGGACCAACACAAACAAATGTCCCATCCGAGGATTCTTGGTTGGTAGAGAACTTTGCAAATTCATACGCAGATATACACATACTTCATACAACGAACTCTGGTTCTCAATATCCAACTCTAGTTTGACTCGTTCTTGATAGCATCCCTTTCTATCAATACTTCAATTTGTTGGTTCTAGTTTGTACATCCATAAATAGTGGTACTCTAAAACCAAACAAAGTGCAACCAACAGTTCGGGACGCCGAGTGCACGGACAATCTCATCATGTTTGTTGTTCGCAATAGCCAACTACCAACTTCTATCAACTTCTCCATTTCAAACCAGATCCATCCCAACAGATTTGTGGAATATTTTGCATATGAGCGGCTTTCCGACCACTTGGCAGGCTGGTCTTGTCCAAAAAGAAACTTGCATAATAAACTGGTTGGCGGCTGTAGGCCATCTCAAAAACATGTGTCAATCAATTTGTTGAGATATACTGGGGAAAATAAGGCATGTTGAAAACCACGAACCAGATTCTACGACCATTATTAGCCCAACTAGATGTTGTATGCCCACTATTTGTTTTTTGTTGCAAGTACATATCTAAAACAACTAGATGGCGCATCTAAAAAACAACCAGATGTTCTATGCCTATTAATAACCACCAATCCGTAATAGACTTGTGCATGACCAATCGCTGATATCAGGTGACCTTGCCAACCTCGCGGCACTGTGCCTCCACTGATGCGTTGATCCATCATCTCCTGAATCAACACTCAACACACCAGTCGTGCCCCAAGAGTGCTGGTGGTTTATGAATATGGTGATTATTGGTGGTTTCTCAAGTCATCGGGGTACCCCGGGTACCTCTAAATCACCCAATACAAACCATTGATAGCACCGCAATAAAGCATCCAGAACTTGGGTTCTCCGACTTTTAAAAACACCCAATACGAGTGGAAAACGATGGTCACGTGTGCCACGGATCACGATGGCGTTTCGCAGGGCGCCACAACGATGGAACAGCGACATTGTGAAGACACCCTCGCCTTCGTGGCCTCCGATCCGATCGGATGGTTCACCACACTCCACATGATCCATGGCTTTTCGAAGCTGCAAACAGTGCAAAACATCAACTCTAAACTGTATTAAACTGTTATTAAACTGTTTGATTGCTGGTTGTTGGACTTAGTGTTGCTTCCAACCACCTACGATCAACCAGCTTACCGTCCATTTTCTGATATGATGATTGCACAACAACATTGCAAACTTATACCAAATGTTTCTTACGTGTAAACACCGGTTGGGTACTCCCTCTGAAACACATGAATGATCATGTGGGTTGATAGCCACCAATATGAAACGATCATAGGTCCACAAAAGACTATATAACCAGTGCTAACATCATTAGAGAACTATGAGCCAACAAGAGCTAACAATCACCAACAACCAACAGTCACCCACACCACCAACAACATTGGGTCAACAAAAGCCATCAAGAAACAAGCAACAACAACCAACAACAACCAGCCAACCAGGCCAACCAACAACAATTGTCAGTATGGCTCACCCTCCGAAAAAAAAAATCCTCCCCCTCTCCTCTCCCTGCGAAACGGAAGGTGTTCTCCGCGGCAAAGCTTTGGCCGCAAGGAGCTGCGCTGGGTACGACGGGTGGCCGCGGGAGCATGGCCGCTCTCAACGCAGCTGAGGGTGTACCAGCCATGGACGTGAAGAACTGGCTGAAGGAAATCCAAATCTTTCACAGATTTGGTGCTGGATTCTTGGATTTGATATGATTTGATGATTTCTGGTTGGGATTGTTTCATCACAGGATGATTTCTTGATTTTGTTTTTTTGATCATGACTTCTGGTTGGATTCTCTTTTTCATCGTGGCCCATTGCAGAAACGATCGGATGAACGTCTGACCACTGCATTCAACTTGCCTTAGCGCTTAAAGGGAATTATCAAGCATCCATGGATCCACTGGTGTGCACCCAATGAAATCTAAGAAACACACGATCTCCTTTTGGTCAATGTAGTAACTCGACAACTTGGTGGGCATAACTGGTATCAAGTTGTTGATTTTTCTGTTTGAGCAGAGCACCCCTGAGTTGATCCTTTGCTACTTGACTAAGTATTCAGCTTGAAGCCAAACCGCGGCAACGTATTCACGTCATCGATAAGTAAAGACTAAACATATGAGTCACAGAAACCAAGCAAGTTTGCTGGTGTTCAAACAAATGTTCCAATCAGCTGCAGCCGCCCAAAGCAAATGCATGTTTCTATACAACTTTACAAACACTGAAAAAATACATGCATGGAATATAAAGCATTTGGATATCTGTTGAACGTATACGCAAACATACACATGGAGATACAGTAGATATACACACGCTCGTTGTGGAACCAGAAATTAATTGGGATCTTTGTTGGAAAAACCTTGGGTGAACAGGTCAGGTTGCCACGTGCATCATGGTGTGCGTCCACAACCTTCAAATGCCACATGTATTTGCTGGCAACGACAAGGTACAGAGACAACCTGCAAAAAATGTTACAGGCTATCTTTCTACCTTGTCATTATTGCCAAGGGCCACAATTATCATCCAAGGGCCACCGGTTGATAAGCTTGGATGATAATGGTTATCAACTCTTAATTGTCGTAAACAACGCCAACCTGCAATGGTTTGGACCAATTCACGCAAAACCAATCTCCTGGCCAATCCACCCCGATAATATCGATTGTTTTAAGTCCATTCTTGTTGAACCCCAACGGTTCAAAGGTATGCCTATAGTTGGTTGTGAACTCTTGTATTCGACAGGAAGTGACGACATATGCAGTTCTAGCAACGGATGTAAGGAAACAACGCTATGCACCGATCATATTTGCCAAGGTTTGCCAAAGTGTGTCATGAACTGTAAGCAGAATTGTTGGTCTCACTCCTATTGGTCTATAGTATGATTTAACCTATTACTATTACCATTAACTATATCTAGACTGTTGACATTGACCAATGATTCACCAATTGCCTTGTTCAATTGCCAGGTGAACAATCATATGGTAGTTCACCAGCTGAATATGTGTATTCACCAATTGCATGGTCAATAGTGATAAACTGTATTGACCATGGTTGAGGGGAATGTAAGATCTGAACCAAGTGTTACTTAGTTTCCTCTCAACCACATCCGCTAGCTATGCCAATCACTGGCGTGGGGGTTAAACCCGATCATAATTCCAATTTTTGCGAAAAAAAAAACGTGAGTGAGAACGTAGACATCCTACTGATAGGGATCATACACCGAACATTCCAACACTGATAGGATTTGCTATTCAAAGCCACATCAGCTGTTTGCCACCTACATGCAGGCAGTACCACTCTGTACTACAACAGTACCTAGTATCTGCTGTTGGTCTGGGAAGGTCTTCGTTTAATATTGCCAATCATCTTCATTTGTTCTGCATTGGTTGCATCCCTCTCTCCAGCTTTGATGCAGCTACGTCATTGTACCACTGATGACTTATGAAAAACATAGATACATGCCAATCTCTGCATGACCAACTGTTCACTAAAAATGCATTACCATAATGGCAAATCTACATGTATAGACAAATTTGAAAAACACAATACAATATCTGTCAATTAATATAGATATCGATGCAAACGTATGTAGATGTACTCCACGAAAATCTTGATGTGTGATCATTGATGTCTTGTCGCATACATGCGTGAATGAATGATCAACCAAATATGTAATATCTCTATGTCCTCTACTGGTACGCATCGTCTTTTTTTTTCCGCATTTGACGCACCGATCAACCCATGTCGTCATCCTGGAGTTCACACATCCGGGGCAGTCTGCAAAAAAACGTTAGCGTTTGTGGTTATCATGGTTCATGTAGTCATGAATCATTAGCTTATAGATTTAGTTGATATCAATCATTATGGTTAGTCATAGTAGTGGTTCGTAGTTAATCATTAGTGTTTTGGTTAATAGTAGTTGCTCAATCAGGTCGATCATTGGTTGATGATAGCCAATAATGGTTAATGGTGGCACAACTGGGGGTCTCACTGAGATAGAACCCTGAAGTAGCCCTATAAGGTAGGAACCTCCGTGACCATGGTCCGTACCCAGTCACTAGAGTTGCATCTGGAGGATAACCCATCTTCAAAGCATACAGTATGATAGGTTGGTAGATGTTTTCTGGAAAATGAAAACGCACCATATTGTGCGAGGACAATCCGGGAAACCGAATATAAATGACAATAAAGGGCAAATTGTCCATTGGGAGGTTGATCCTCTACAGGGTATGTGGAACATGCATTCACCAACAAAAAACGCTCGCATGCAGTTCTTGTTCAAGCCACGACTCGAGGTGTGTGTGTGTGTGTGTGTGTGCGTGTGTGGCTCAAAGGTCTGAATCATTGGATTCCAGCCTGCCACCGAAAATGCTGTGGAAACTTGGGATGGCCCCAAAAACATGGCAGCATCGGCAATTCCTGCTTATGTATGTATTCATGGTTATGTAGTTGCTTGAGTTTCTTGGCTATCTATCCCTGCCATAGAGCATTACGAAGCATTGTGATTTTCACCTATCCCTACTCTGGTTGGTGATTTTCATTTGGGCTGATGATTCGCTATATCCTCCTCGAATACCAATCCCTCTTCTCTTCTCAGCATTATGTATGCCTGAAACTGCCAGAAAAGGAAAAAAACAGCAAAGAAAAAACACACCGATAGTGGATAATTTCTACACATGCTAGTTGTAAATTAAGCAGCTGAAAAACACTCACTATATTCGTCAGCCTATATAATCCGCAGTTGATACCTATACTAGTTGCTTACTAACATAATAGCTGAATAGCTACATATCTATGACCATGTTATATATCCACTATAGTAGGTTATCTTTGGATATCCGACCCTGCGTTGATTCTTACAGCTGGTTCTTCTTTCTCGTATGTATGAACTATTGTGAAGACCTATGGTCGATCAAGAACACCGATCTGAGCTGAGTGATTCTCATAACACTACTATTGGCAACAACACTATCTGCTACAATGCTGGCTTTCACAGGTTTTGGTGTTGTTGTTGTTGTTGTTGTTGTTGTTGTTGTTGTTGTTGTTGTTGTAGTATAACCACTTAGTTGTACGTAGTTGATATTAGTTTGTTTTTCTGCAGTCTTTATAGCCATGTGGTTGACATTGCCACGATTGTTTACAACCAATTTGTCAATATCAACTAAGTGGTCATTATCAACAAATGAAATCGGTTATAAACTAGTTGCTCAACTGATTAAGTACCATTTGGTGATTGGCCACTCCTGATAGCTCAAAATCGCTCCGCGTTTAAAGGGAAAGAACGGGAGACCCCTGGCTCCAAGCAGCTCCCTCCCAACCACCATCCAGTTTTTTGTTGGACCCTATTGTTGATATGCACCATGACAATTTTCACCACCGGTACCTGCACTGCAACGATCGATGTGTGCACTCCCACTAAGGCCCCCTCGTGGTTTCGGTGGCAAGGTGCACCAATCATCACGGACCATCAAATAACATAACCACGGTCAACTAATCATCAACATACGCGACCGAGACTGATGATCTTCATGATCAACAACCAATTCACCCAGTATTATCCGACACTTTTAGCTGACAATCCGCGATGTCAACAACATGTTCTCCACATCGCCATTGCAATATACCCTCTGGTCAACTTGGAAATTGAACATCCACTGTTTGTAGCTGGTTTATATACCCATTAAAACTACTTTTTAGCGCAAACAGGTTAGTTTCCCTACTCGTGACCATTTGCATAGAAATAGCTCGTTTACCTATTGAGAATGGTTCTTAACTTAGCACAACCGGGTTATGGACTAGCAAAGGCTAGCGGCGCGTCCTCCACATCAACATCTTGTTGTTGCAGCAACCTGGGGCTGCCGCTTGGCCCGGGGACCATGGTCAAACCCAACAATGAGTAGTGGTCAAGCCATGATATATCATAGAAATTATGGTTGAATCCACCAGTAGTGACTAGTGCTTCAATGACTCATCATATGATTCACTATGACGATTGCTTAGCCATAGTGATTCACCAGAGTCAAAGTGAAACCACCAGCGGTGGAGCCGACTTCAGCGGGAAAAAATGACTCACAACCAGCGCTACAGGCGAGCAGCCGCAGTGACAGTGCTACGAGTATGTCCAGGTATCATTTGTGGGTGTACCGCGTACCATGCATTCCTGTTGCTGTGCTGTGATCGGTCATTGCCGTTCACGATTGACAATTAAAAGTACTGAGATTATTCCCGTCACAGTTATCATTTGTCATTCAACGTTATTCAACGTGTTGAACGAATCTGAACTATTCAGAATGATTGTTAAGCATCATAGCAGCGGGTTTTCACATACCTTACAGTGACCGTGGTTGTTGACCAACATAGCTGCTGCTAATCATAAGGCTGTTTCTCAAGTCATAGGGGTACCTCTAAATAATCCAATGGTAATCAAATATAGTAATAAACCAACCATAGCTTTGGGGTACCCCTTTTTTATGAGAAACCACCATAATGACTATTGCTGATTCTTCCTGACCAGCTGTAGGTTGATCTGTCACACAGCTAAGCACCCGACTCCAGCTCTTGGTCAAGTGCCTGGGACGAGAGAAGCGATGATGGAATGGTTGTTTCTTAGCAGTGGCTAGCGATCACTATATAATAAACATCCTGGGAATTTAACAGCATTCAACAACCATGGAGTTTTAATTGTTTCTTAAAACAGTACCAGCAACTACCATTGTTTAATTGAGGATTCAATTTATCAAAAAGGATCAACCTTTGTCTTGATTTGTTTCAATGGCGGTTGAATTCCAGAAAACATTAATATTGTGGGGCTATGGGTCACAAAGAAGCCACTGGGTGTGGGAACCACGCTAGCGGCTGTGGTGGGGTCATTGGCGTCTTGAAATCCATGATCTCACCAGGGGAAGATTGAAGCACATGTCACTTGATACGTGGCATCAAAATTCCTCCATGGGATACGTTTCGTCAACGACTTCATTGGAGAATCATCGTATTACAAGACCAACTGACCAAGACCAACTGACCAACACATCGGGATTTGGGTGGTGTATGGTGGTGTAATTCCCAACCCCCGAGCTGTTCTCCCCTGGGGTCACCCCAAGCGTCACTGGGTCAAGTAGTAAGCTGATCACCTCAAGGGACCAATGGCTCCCTGAGCCAAGGCACCATGAGCCGCTGCGCCAGTTCCTGCACGCTCCGCCGCAAGCGCTTGCGGCAGCGGGTCTCCTGGTGCTGGGCCGCTCTCCACGTGTAACCTACATGTGATCTTAACAAAAACCATAGAACCATAGAACCCATAGAACCCATAGGCGGTTTACAGTGGGAAAATGTGGTTAGCAAGGGTTATGACATGTTATGACCATTGGTTAAGCAGAACCTTAGCTACAATTGTTTTAAAAACACATAGGGTGATTGCCTGGGGGGAATGGGAAACCCAGGCTTTGGGGGGACCCCCTATTGATCGGCCAGGGGTTTATCAATCCAGGGTTGACATGACCTACATTTACCTGAGAAGGAGCGGACAGTCTTAGTGCTGTTCTTATGAGACAATAAATATGTAGCAAACAGCTATCCGCATCTTAACGTGTCTGGTTTGCATTGACAGTATGAGTCTTGCTGTTCCCGACCATGTGTGTGGGATACAGCATCCCAAATAATTCGAGAAATGTTTCGTTTGCCGGGATGCAACTCATTTGTCCCACATACTTGTCACGTGGAGTAATTGACCATGTTGCGTTTCGGCGTTGAACACATCGCATGGATCGTAAGAGGCATGAAAGCTATGTTTGCGCTACAGTCTTTACACACTTTGAAACGCCGAAGTGTGTTCTGTGAAAGTGGGGCACCGCAAAAATATGTCAATAAGCACGTTGCGTATGTAGATATGTGGGCATAGCAAGTCATTGAGTCCAGCAATAGTATAGTTGTGCATCGTTGTAACTCTAGTCTTGCTCTTGTTTGCCCATTGTTTTTGGCCACAATTCAAAATGAACTGCCAAGAACCCTTCATCATTAAACATGAATCGCCAATTCATCATCAAAGCAACCATCCAATCCAGTTTAAAGCCATGATTCGCCCACGGGGTGGTCGTGCCGTTCAGGGCTGTGCGTCGCGCTGCGTCGTGCCTCTTTCAGTGACTCCGCAGCTGTCTTCAGTGACGCCCGAGCGCCCTCCAGCTGCTTCTCACACTCCTGGCGTCCCAGAAATGGTTGGTGATGGGAACTATGGTGATTGACCACATAGACAAAATAGGGATCAATGTGGTATAGTAACTTGAAATATCACATAAACCTATAATAGGGAATAATATCACATATACTAACTTAAAATACTGTATAAAATAGAGAATAATGGTGCATGGTATAAATATGGAAGAATAAATGGAATACTATGGTACAACATGCATAAAATATGGAATAATAGCTTAAAACAAACGTTTCTTGTAGTATGTGAATGGTATGTGAAGAGTGTGTGAATAGTATGTATATAATCAATATAAAAATGTTATATTATATAATGAATATAAATATGTTATGTTGACTCATTCCGCAAACCACTCAAATTTCTTGTGAGACCAATTAAAATCACTACCCAAGCCTCTACAGAGCTGGTATTACCAACATGCACCAATAAAATCTTATAACATGCCCCGGTTATGAAGGTAAATATATCAAATCCATCCGGAGTATGTGCTATATGGAACATGCTATTGTATGTTTAGAATCCCATTGGGTTTAGTTGATCCCAATAACTTTGCCATTCATCGAACTGAAACGTTTCTGGTTTGGACCGAACTTGTTATATTGGGTATGGATCAATGCAAAATGTGCAGCGACCATTCCAACAGCTAGACTAGTTTGGTCGCGGTCATGCGATGTTCACCAAGGGTATGACAATATTGACCCACAGTCATATCGCGATTGCTGATAATGGACAGTGTAACTGAATATCACCGGATATGTGCATGAAGAAGATGCATCAATCATCCCCCTTGCGGATAATCACCTATCAAACTACAGGGGCTAACTTTGGTTTAATTAAAGAAACAAATATAGCCACTGTCATTCATTGTTGCAGAACCAATGTGCCGTATTGGTGTTGTTGTGACTTTCCCGTACTGATTGTTTGTGCACCAAACGGAAACAATAGCACCAATGATATGATAATAACAAGGACTCATACTATTGCACAAACTCCGACCTTGTTTTGACGCCATCATGGCTAGCATTGTTAATTGATGTTAACAACATTGTGCAGAACGGTATGACTCTAAACAAACAAAAGGCAACAATATCAGACCGTCACTTGACTTGTGTTGTTACTTGTCCTTTCATGCTTGGCACATTGTTATATGCCACTGTTAATCCAACAGCAAACACCAAACAGCCCTTTACACCTATAAATCATGCACTATTAATCTAAGAGCGAATATTAACACCGGTTGGTGGTACTCCTTTGAACAATATTACTTAATCTCCCGATCATACTGGGGAAATTCTATCACCTCCAACCAGCCATCGCACGTTTTCTCCACCCAGCTGCCTCTTGCGCTTCACAAACGCCTATCCAAGCCTGGCCAGCCCGGAGCGCCAGAATTCTTGGTTGAAGAACAAGGGTAGCTGCTTGATGATTCGATGATTGATGCCTCATTTGTTCAGCTTCTAGCGGTGATTTGCTGGTCAACTGATGGTTGATTGTGGTTAGTGATGTTTGAATTAGGCAGTGTTAATGATGCTTAGTTTACGGCTAATTGATCAGTGATTGATGCCTCATTGATGTGTAATTGATGCCTCATCTCAACCAATAGATGGCAAACTGATGCTCAATGAACATGTTTTGGGTGGAAATCATGAACGAGTTGATGATTAACTAAGCTTTCGAAACTAACGGTTTACAGGTGGGCTCAATGACTGAGCGATGGATCAACAGTAGCCAACCACTAAACATTCATTGATGAGTATCAACCACTAATTGATTGAATTGATTGTAATCAATTTCTACCATCATGAATAGTCATCCACTAATTAAAACCAATCAATGTGCACATGGTAAGGGCTGTCGATCGCTGCGGAAGCCGCCGCCTGCATGCCCTTTGTCAGCTGGCTGGGTTGTGCCGTGGCCCTGCCGAGGCTGAAGCGGCGCCATGGGCCACTTAGCTTCGGTTAGCCTTCCAGTTACAGTACCATCCTCTAACCATCTTTAGCTGCAACATGCTGCAACTACGCCAGGGGTTCCAGACCTGCCCCAAAAAACATCAGGTTATGCAATGGTTCTCAAGGGTGAATGATGCTTTATAGCAAATCGTTAACAATGCTTGGTGGTTCATATTACGGGATCATGGCAATGGTGAAGTGCTTCCATTTGCTTAGAACACTCCTGGTAGTTCCAACTCGCTCCCATTTTAACGGGATATGGTTGTGAGTCGAACCCCGTTCCCGTTGCTGTTCAAATCCCTTAATGACCCCGCACTAGTCAAACTGTTGGGGGGGTTCCCTCCCCATGGCTGCTGGTTACAGCAAGATTGACCCATAACTATTCCCCCCAACTCACCCGTGCTTTCCCTATTAGCATCTATTAACCATGCTTAGTGGGTACCAAAATGGGTGTTTCTTAAAATATGTGTACCCCCTATCATCCATTATGAATCAATTACAGTAGCAAACCAACCATAACTTGGGGGGTCCCCCATGGCTTCAGAAACCACTCAATGGCTATGGGCCAACCCATTCCACTGGATCGTCGTAGATTCTCCTGCCACCACTGGACGCGCCGCGCCGCGCGCATCCGCGCCTCTTGGCCTCCAGCGTGGCTTTGTACACCGACAATTCCTACGGTCGCCGCCCTTGACCCACCAGCTATACCAGGTGCTGAGCAGTGACTGCTGAGCAGTAGAAACAACATGGAACAACTGGCTGGAATCAAATGACCCTTGGGTCAAAGAATCACATGCTGAAGATTTTGGATGATCAATCAAGTGTGGTCATTTTGAAATCATCAATGCTTATCCACTATGATAAGGTTTATCATTCAGGTGTTTTCATATGTGCTTTCAGTGTGGATTCAAGTATGATTTCACTATGATCTAAAGTACGAATAATCATTGGCAATCATACACCATTGTCATTTTGGTTCTATATGCCACATTGCATCCGAACTAATAGTGGTTGATTATCTACCAGAGTATCATTGACCTCCTTGTTCACAATGATTTTGATGGTCTAAATCATAGTGTACGGTATAATTTGAAACTGGTTGGTGGTTTCAGACCCCTATGGAAAGATGTCCTTGCTAATCAACCGACAATCCAAAGTATTGTCAAAAAAACAAACACATGTCAATCAAAACACCAACCAAAATCACCATGGCAATTCGTAGCCATTACCCTCTGGTGAAAAAACCTGGTAATGGAAAATCCGATTTATTACAAGAGAAAGCTGCTCGGGAACCAGCTACAAATGGTGGATTCTCCACCCAACCAGGTCAGGGACTACCAAAGGCTATGGGTTCTGCCCTGTTAAGCACCCTGTTAATCAACCATGATGATGCCCTGTTAAGCTACCTATGGTCCCCATGATGGTGGTTATAACAAATGATCCTTCTTCACCCTGTTTCTCCCTCTTCATGCCAGGCTGTCAACCCTCGGTATCGTGACTCTAGTGACCCCTCTCTTTGAAAACGCACTGTCACTCAACCATCACTACCAATGAACAATGATATACGAATGATCAATGATTACCATTCCGGTGAATGGTTATCCAATATGTAGCATGCTGCTTATCACGAAGATCAATGAAACCATCCACAACTCTGAACATGGTTTACCCAATAATTCAGCTTCCTGACGTTAACCTAAGCTTCTGTACCACATGACCATGATGAATCATGAGTATATCTTCAATTCCGTCATAAACGAGCTATTCAGCTGGCAAAACCAGTGGTTTGTCAGTATGGATTTCCCCTTGCTTCTTTGCAAAGTCTTGAACAGTCTAATCAACCATTATCAATCTATACTCTCTGTTAATCCAACATGGCCATTGGTCATCGATTTGCCGATGGGGAAACATCCAATTTTCGAGCCATGTTTGATTGCCAAGGGGTACCTATTATCATCAAACTGTTGGAAAACCTATCTATCACCCCCAATACACGGAGAATGATGAAATTTAAATGCTTTCGGTCATGGCTGTGATGGCCCCTACCATCACGTCCATCGCACGTTTTCAACAATCAATCCTCATCAAAAATGTATGTAATGGTAGAATCAATGACTACAGTATACAGTATAAATACATATATATATATATATATATACATGATTCCTTCTTGGTCAATGATATCAATGACCAGTATCGTACCAAGCATCACAAGACGCGTAATGTTCCGCATTGTTGACTGTTCAAACCAGCCACTGAAACTGATCTAATTTTGGCATTGACCATCTGGAAGTAAACATCTAGACCGTTGGTGCCTTGCCAATGGAAGGTCTGCAGAAATCTCCGCATTTGCTGGCGCATCATGAGCTATTTATTGTAAAACTACTGTACTTGGTGATGGATTGATTATTGAATTTATGACTGCTAATCGTTGTTGGTGAACAATTCCTACGATGAAACAGTCTTCGCCGTGATTAACCATCGATTATGATGATGAACCAAGCAGTTCATGACCATCATGAAAAAAGGTCAAAGAACTATTCGACCAGAATCATTGGCAGTTCAGAACCAGCCGTTTATATACTATGGAACATCAGTGGTGAATTAAATCATAAATCAGTCACCCATTAGTTGAAAAATAACCGGGTATGAACCATTGATTGAGCAGCTAGCACCCACAAATGAATCATGTATTAACCATCAATGAACCATTCTGATAAGCACCAACTCACCACCAATCAACCATTCAACACCCTTAAGCATCGCTGACCATCCACACATAAACAATCTATTATTCATCTGTCACACCTTCGGTTGTAGGTACCACAGCTGTAGCCATTGTTTTCCCTATTAATGTTGGGTATCATCCCCCTAAAAATTGATTGTTGATTGATGTTGACCCACAACCACGTATCAACGATCTATCAACCATCTCTCACACCTACCATTTGGTTACTGCCGCTCCCGGTAGCTCCAAATCGCTCCCCCTTTAAGGGGCCAGAACGGGATACCGATACCCCTGGCCAACCAGCACTTCAACTGCCTCACATGCTTGCCGCATGCGCAGGTCCAAACACTCCGCCTCTTTGCCGGCGAAGAGTGAAGGGCGCTATGATTGGATGATCAATGACTGAACTGGTTAATGAGAGGCTAATTAGTGGTTGATGAATGGCTACCGAGTGGTTAATGAGAGGCTAATTAGTGGTTAATGAATGGCTACCGAGTGGTGAATGCGTGGCTAATGAGTTGTTAGTGAGTGGCTAACGAGTGGTGAATGCGTGGCTAATGAGTTGTTAGTGAGTGGCTAGCGAGTGGTTAATGAGTGGCTAACGAGTGGTTAATGCGTGGCTAACGAGTGGTGAATGAGTGGCTACCGAGCGGTGAATGCGTGGCTAATGAATGGCTAGCGAGTGGTGAATGCGTGGCTCATGAGTTGTTAGTGAGTACTTATAATGGTCAATGAATAGTCAAACAAATGGGCAACGAGTGGCCAACGAGTGGTTAATCAGTGGCTAACGAGTGGTTAATGAGTGGCTAACGAGCGGCTATTGAGTGGTCAACGAGTGGCTATTGAGTGGATAACGAATGGTTAATGAGTGGTTGGTGAATGGTTAATGGGTGGCTAACGAGTCGTTGATGAGTGGTTAATTAGTGGCTCGTAATGGTTAATAATGTTTCATGATTGATGGTCCATTGTTCATAGTTGATGGTTCATGGCTTGTGGGTAATGATTGATGGTTCATGGTCCGTGAGAAATGATTGTTGCTCATGGTTGATTACATTGATCACTTTTTGAAATGGTTCACGGCCATTGGAATGTTAACGAGAATTGGTTCTTGCAAAGATAAACATGGTTGGTGAACTGGTTTCATATCGGCAATTTCCAAATATCAAATGCTGAAATTACACCATTTTTTCAACCATCAATTTAACCAACAAATGCCAATCAAATAACCTTGGAACAAACGACGAATCAACCATCATGAGCCTTTCATGAAGCCCAGTGAGTCTGGCTGATGATGATGAGAGGCAAATGGTTGATCATTGGTGGCTTGGTTAGTGTGCTTGGGCCCCATCTGTGGATCGGCTTGCTTCTTCATTGGCGCGAAGATCTTGACTTTTGATCTGACTAAGGAGTGGTTGCTACTCGTAGGCGCAGACGAAATAAGGAATGATTAATTGGCCAAATTCTTTTGCATCTGCCATCAGCAAGCAGCCGCCATTGGGCTGTCCTTTTGGTTTCGTAACTCACGACCGAGCTCTATTGATCTTGGTGGTTGCTTGCGCGTTGTTATTTCGAACCCTGGGCCGGCAAAGCCAAGAACTCTACATTTTTGTCGTGTTGATTCGCTCGTCAGTACTAGAAAAATCCGGCAACCAAGCATTCAAATCAAGCTTTTACACAGCGAAGCTTTTACACAACAAGTTTTTACACAACAAAGCTTTTACACAGCAAAACTTAATCATCAAACATTTTGTGTTGGTACGTCAGCTCACCTCAAGAACCTGTGGAGGCGAACGCCCGCAGCAACCCCCAAGCGATGATTTCCATGCTCTGGGTCCTCTAGGGCTTGATTCGCCAACTTAGAAAACATCGCTCTTGAATATCGAATATTGCTGGGACGTCTTTGTGCACAGGCATACCAGCTATGGTTGGTCATCCGCTGCCATCGACCACTGTCAATCACTCTTATGAGAACCAATCACTATATCAAGCGTAATTACTTCACAATTGTGGTTTCAAACACCTGGAATGATAGTGGAATGGACTGATGTTTCAGTTTGAGACAGGTTGCAGCACAACCGCCAACCAACAATGATATCAACAGGCTACTGAGTTCTTCATTCTGATTGACTATCCTGGATGATGACCCTTCACAATCGCAAAGGACCAACAACACTTCATGTTTGTGGATCTAGATGTATCCCTCTCGGCACTGAGCATCCATGAACATCCGCACATGAGGAGAATAATTTCATTGGCATGTTCAAGTAGTGTTTCCTTTGGTTGCTTGGCGACTGACTTCCGCACGGGTTCAGTAATCTGGGTAATTATACAAATGGGAATACTCCAACACATCGTTGATTTCCCAGCGACGAACTCATCTGGCAAATTGCCGGGTGTAAACAATGTGAAATGTACCCATACATCAACTTGGAATATTTCTGAGAGTGAAATGCAGTATGGCTATCTATTGCGATTCTACCTGCCGGTCAAGAGGCGTGAGCACAGTGCATAGAGACTAAGCGAGTCCAAGTTAAATAGCAAAATCCACGACAACACTGGTCAAAGCCCGGCTACCAGTATCACTGGGCATGATATGGCCCCAAAACTGATGGCATGGTTGGTATACGGTAAGATTTTTTGCAAAACCTGCCTCTCACCGAAAACACAGGACTCCTGGGGCAAGAGTTACCGGAGGAACTCCATAGCTAACCAGGAAAACAAATGCAGGAACCAGTACCTCACCAACCAAGAGTTCTTAGGGGAACCAATGCTTTCCCTTCTTTTGGACTGCTTCTGCTCCATGTTGATCAAATCTGTATGCCTCGAACTAGGCTTTCCTTGTAGCCACTTCAAGAATCAATCATCACAGTATGAATTTTGGGTGCTTTCTGTTCAAATGGAATCACAGTACATCTAATCATCCAACCATGTCATAGCAATTAGACATGGCGCTCGTTGTGTCCAACAAATTTCATGTGTTTCCAGGTGATTATCAAAATAACAATCCGAATCATGGCCATGATCGCTAGCAACTATAAACCATATCATGAATGTGGTCGGTGGATTCAACCCCCATCAAGAATATTGGTCAACCAACCAACAATCCCGAGCTGTTAGGGGCAATAAAACATGTTTGACACTACCAACCAGTGATAGCTGGTGATTATCAATGATGAATCACTTACATTGGCAATCATGGATGACCATCATGAAGAAACATCATCACTATTCATCAATGATAATTCATCATTCATTTACCATTCATCAACGATCAAAAGCCAGAAATTTAAGTACGTATCAACAAACCACTACATTAAGCATTAGTTGAGCATCAATTCTGGACAACTGGAAACTGCAAAATCATCCAAAGGTTCTCCGGTGATTCGTTGGTTGTTTTGCCCCAGGAAGAATCACAATTAGCCTGGTATAAATCGTCATTGAAAACTAGTTTCAAGAGTTTTTTTGAAAATGACCGTCATCAGCGTGATTAAGTACCAACTTATCTTCAACAATTATTAAGGATCACTCGCTTGATAGCATCATTTGGATGATCATCCTACTTAACAACAGTGACCATGGTGAATTGAACTACCGCTGGGGTGAGTTGTACTATGAGTGGCTCACAAGCATGATTACATTTACCACGATGAGCCCCAAAAAAGCGCATCATTTTTGTGAGTTATAAGTTAGATTTTGGAGGCTCTAAACACCTATCGTTTTCAGCTGGTTTTGGGGATAGCACTTATTGAAGGAGATGATCCAGCCGAACAGCTGTGATCTCTACCTGCTCTGCTTGGGGTAAGCAGTGAAACACTGCGGGCTTGGTGAACAGCAGTTTCACTGCGGAAACCAAGCAGGGACTTCGAGGAAGGAAACTAGGGTCGGTATACGATGGCAAAGCATGGTAACTAAGGTAATACACATTGTTTTCCTATTGGTATGGGAACAATCACGCAGAATTTTCAGCAACAATGGCTAAGATTTATATCCCTAGGATTCCAACAACCGTTGTTTTGAAGGATTGAACTGCAACAACAAGCTGGTTTAAGTGTTATGTACACCATGGGTAGCTATCAACTACAAAGCCGATGCCCACACCATCCACCGCCCAGTTTTGAATGGTTGAGGAAGGGATTGCCCATGGCTTGCACCTCAGCTGATTGATCAAGGCGAACAACTCATCACCAAAGATCATGTTGTTTGTTTCAACCGTTGAAGAGTTTCACGAGTAATCATAATCCATGTTCGTCTACCATCTTCATAGAATGAATGTTGTAGCACTAGAAAGGTCGCTATACCATGGCATAGTTTATACCATGACTACCATAAATATATAATTAGATATACAATGTTCTACCATTGTTCTACCAGCTTTCTGAAACATAGTTCTACCATTGTTCTACCCTTGGTTGTACCGTGCTCTACGATGCTCTACCATTGCTCCAGCAATCTTCTACCTTAAATTTCATGAAGCTTCCCATGTGGGGCATACCATGAACGCTTCGCAGCGACCGCGCCTGTTCTTGTCCCAGCTGGATCTCTCTAAGCAAGGCCTCGGGGACCATCCCATGTCAGGTCTTTGCTGTGAGCATCCCGTTTTCATCAATGGCGGTTGATACCGTTGATACCGTTGAGGAGTGGCCTGGTATCAGCCATGATCAATGGATATGATATGGATATGATATCAAGCAAGCAAACTTGCCTTGTTTATTGATGTTTATTGATTGTTGTTGACAGTGTAATAATCATTCTGAAGCATTCTCAACCATCATTCTGAAGTGTCTACTAACCGTTTTACAGACCGCAAATCAACCATTCAGCAACCACTGATCGCCCATTGATGAACCACTTATCAACCACAGTTTGACCAATGGATGGTGATACCCCAGAACTGCCGTGGATAAGCTTCAGCTCGCACAAATCTAGCCTACATGTAGGGGCGTGATCACTCTCAGCCAGCTTATGAACCAGCTTATGGCCAACTGCCATAGCTTGAACCGCAACCATCTCATAGACTTAGGAGTTGCTATGGTCACTATAGCCATTTCATAGTCATTTAAACGGTCAAATTAAGCCGTTAGCCAGCTTGTTGACCCCCTATGAATTCATGGCAAGTAATGCAAAGTAATTCTCAAACCATTGATGTTCGGATGTTCGGGGGAAAGGATGGAAGCGATGTTGGCTGCATCCTTGTTGCATAAGGCTGGCATCCAATAAACCGGTGGTTCAACAAAGTGCTGATGCGAGGCAGTACAACCAGCAAAACCACCACTGTGTACGTTTTGGTCGTTCATCACCGAGCATGACTTTAGTAGCTTGGCAGTGTTTCAGGACAACTAAAGCCAATATATTCGTCGCCTGTGCTTGAACGAAGCATTATCAGGCCAGCCTGTGGTCAAATTATCATTCTTGAATTTAACCTGATTGTTTGGCAAAATGATAACTGGTCTACCCGCGGATGTTAAACCACACTACCACTACTGGTGAGCCGTAGACCAAGTTTGGTTGCTTGCACAAATGTCATCTCTTGTTTGGTTGAGGGTAACAAATTTATGGCCCATATTCAACATTTGCGAGTCATGCTAACAAGCCATACAATCACATCAGCCTCAAAGTTGGGATGATCATCCACAGGCGGATGGATCGATGCATGTCGCAAAATAGTTCAATAGGTTCATAATTGTTGGATCTACATCATCACTGTTAGTCACTTGGCTCTAGAATAACCCAAGTGCAACATCATGACATATATTTGCGGCATAGTGTTCAACCCATAAGACCTTTTGATGTTATCTTTTTTGGTCATTAACCAACCAAGTCGCACAATTTTTCAGTGTTCCAGCGTTGACACAACATGAACGGCAAAAATGATTCACTATCACCAATAAAGACAATCAAAACTCTATATGTTGTTTTTTCCCCTGCTGGGTTTCATTAACCCTTAATCAACATCGTTTCCCAATAGGGTTTGGAAACCAGGATGGTTTAGAACCCTATTATAAACCCTATAAAGCTCGATATCCCCATACATATATTCCTATAAATAACTTTATAGGTTGCTATACTTTCAAGTAAACCATAGTGAACCTCAAAAAGAAGCCCAAAAGTTGTTCTTATAGTAGATAATCCTTCACCAACAGTTAATCAGCTGCCAATCAGTTAACCGCATAGTAGATAGCCCTATGAATCACATGTTGTTCCCATCCTGGTTACCCTTCACCAGCGCCTCTCGGCGAGACTGGCACTCAGCAGCACGGATGGCGGCGCCCGCATCCTTGGCCTGGGCAAGTGGTGGCTGGGGAAGTGGTGGCTCAATGAATAGCTACTGAGTTCAATGGATTCATGCTTGTTGATGAAGTGGTTGATGAAGCGGTGAATGAAGTAGTAAATGAAGTGGTGAAAAATGGTTTGTGTTCGCTCTTGGGTTATTGGCTAATTGGTCAGGCGGTGAAAAATGATGTTTCATGACCGTTAGCATCGCTTAATGCGTGGTTAAACAGTGGGTTGATGGATGTTTGAGAACGAATTCTAATGGTTAAATGGTGGCTCAATGATTCGACTCGATGATATTTAGTGATGGTTAACATCGATTAACTGATCTGGCAGGGTCTGTTGTTGGGTGGCTAGTAGCCGTTGATAGATGGCGATTGCTGGTTTCTAGTGGACAACGGTGGTTGACCGGTGTTTGACTGATGGTTGATGATGGTGGATGATGGTTTATCTTTGTTGATGATGGCACTGGGTATCAGAAGCATTTTCTGAAATAGCTGGCACCATAAACCAGGGATTTAATGGAACGGTGAATTGTGTTGAATGTTGGTTGATAACTTTAATCAGGATGGATGCACTGAAATTGAAAACTGATCATGGTTGAACATGCTACGTAATGATTGGTGATGATTGTTTGCTCAGGATAGTGTGTAAGAATGGTTTGAATAATCGTTCAACAATCCGGTTGGCTACTGATGTTGTAACCAACTTTTGACTTGTTGGTTGGTTGCTTGCTTGGTTTCCTGACTATGAACAAGCAAAAACAAATGGTATGTGCAGTAGCATGCAGCCAGCAGCAGGGGGCAGGAAAATTGGTTGGTTGGAATTGGTTAATGATGATGATGATGATCGAGCAAGCACACTAGTGCGCACAAACCCTCACTGCTGTCCAGAGACCTTAAAGCGTGGCAAAGGATGAAGAGGCTGCCAAAGCTTCATAACATAAACAATAGCAAATTAATGACTTACGACTCTGAATATCTATGAATTATGTGTTTACTAGATCATTTACTCATATGTACGATTAGTGAATTCATATCTGAATGATGTAAAGAATGTGAATCTCCATTCAAGTGTTGACACCTAATCGATGACCCTCTAGTGTATTCATGCTTTTTCATAGACTACTTAATGTGCACCTTGAACACCAACCAAAAACCGCACAGAAACCACTTACGTGAGGTTTCAGCAAACACATATCAGTCTATGTAAATATAACTCTCCCAACGGGGATAAACACAGACTTACTAACACATAATGTGTGATGTGCCCGTATATAGCAATTAACTATATACATATAATTCATCCAAAAGACTTCTCCCACCTCCTAACAAAAAAAGTCAACATTGCCACCGTGATTTGTCCTAGCAAGCAACTGCAACCAGGCAACTGCAAGCAACCACACTTGTCATATGATGGTTTCCAACTCCCAACAAATTGCCCCATCCGAGTCACCAAGGAAGATCTTGAAGTTTCCAAGTCAGACCTTGGCCGGTGCAACACAGTGGCCTGACGGACAAATACGAATTGTGAATAGCTGTACTGTAGGGTGATTCTATGAGAAGGTCTTAATTAGATGGACTCAAAAAAACTTGAAACTTAGTCTCGATGATTCCTGGATTTGTTCATGGCGTTTTGAGCCATGGTTGCAAAATTCTGGAACAAAAGGACGACTGCATCTGGTGGACGGCGCTTTTCACCATGCCTGAACTCACATGGCATGTCATTGTTAACCATTGGAGGGTTCGGGGGCCAAGAAAGGAAAGTCACAGGCCCAGAATCCATGGTACATGGCTGTTTGTGGCTGCTTGTGGTGATCAAATGTTGTTGCAAGTGTTGTTAGCCATAGCTTGTAGTGTTTAATGTCTCTAGGCGGTTGTTAACAGTGGTGTGTGCAACTTAAAATTCATGATGATCATTGGACACAAACAAAAATGGCAGGAAGAAGAAGGTATAATGAGGTTGCGATTACACTCCTGGAAACTAACATAGACCCTCTCAGGTAGGGGTTGCTTTCATCAAACGGAGACTCTAAGCCCCATCCGAAAAAGCCGCTGCACAACAGGGAAATCACCTGACCTTGGGGGTCTGCCACAGGTATCTAGATGGGTGCTCAGCGATCTCAGTCAATGATCTCATCCTTGGCAACTGTCGTTTCAACCACTTCCAAACGAATTGGTCGAATTTTTAAAAAAAGATGAACACATTCAAGAATCTCTCTCCTTGAAATTCACAAATGATATAACAATGGGAATTGGGCTAAGCAAATTGAATTGTGAAACAAAACATCTATAGCCAGATTGTCTTCGCTCCCGAGCCCTGACACTGTTGCTTGGCATCCTCCATTGTCAAGCAATGTGCTGCGCGTACCAGCCAATAGCTACACAGTTCGCGCCGTTGCCTATTGTCAGCTTCAGCCGTGGATTGGCCAGCCTCAAGCTCAAGCACTACCACAACCAAGCTACAGCAAATCACATCATGAACCTCAACCAAGCTCACGTCAATCAACTAACATTCACCTCAACACAAACTCAGGGGAAGCTCAACTAACAGTAACTAACCTCAACCCATCCCCACCTCAACCCTTGACCCTTCACCACCGCAGGGCGCCATGGGCGCGCCACGGGCGCCCCTGCGTGATCTGTTGCAGCTGCTCTTGCTGCTCCGACAACTTCACGCCCAGGTCACGACGCGCCTACGCGAGCCAACAGTGATGCTTGAATTATATGGCCAGTAATGGTAAACAGATGTAAACAGCCATTAATAACTTTAATAGCCATTATAATCGGGGATAACCGATGATAGTTTATTGGCCAGTAATCGTTGATAATAGGGGATACAGGAACCATTGAGAATCAATAAACTCATGGTGAAACAGCTACTAGTCATGGCACAAAAATGGCTAACCATGGTTGATTTATGATGGCCGAGAATGGGTAATAATGGTTCGTTTATAATGGCTAATGATGGCTAATAATGCTATACTGGGTAATAACAAATAATGGTTAATAATGGTTAGTTTATAATGGCTAATGATGGCTACTCATGGCTAGATTATACTGGCTAATAACGAATAATGGTTAAGAAGGGTTTGTTTATAATGACTAACAACGGCTGATAATGGTTAGTTCATAATGGCTGACGATGGCTAATAATGGTTCGTTCTAGATGGCCAAGAACTCGTTTAAGATGGCTAATCATGGCTGATAGTGGCTAGTTTATAATGGCTAACAATGGCTATTAATGGCTAGTCTATAATGGCTAACAATGCCTAAGATGGTTAGTTTATAATGGCGAATAATGGCTGATAATGGCTAGTTGAAAGTGGCTACTAATAACTAATAAATGGTTAAGAATGGCTAGTTGATAATGGCTAACAACGGCTAATAATGACTAGTTTGTAATGGTCAATATAATCACCAAATCAATGGAAGCTCCTGGGATCTGAGGAATTATGGTGGTTCAATAGCAGCTCGGACTCCTATTACTATCCTTGGTCACTTGTCAGACTCACTCCAAATCCTGCAATTTACCTTTCTACCTCGTGCTCCACAGCTCCAAACTCACCACAAACACTTGTTCAAGTGTTATCACCAATCCTTGGGTCAATGATTGGGTCAATGATTGGTCAAGTCATGACTAATTCATGTTCTAAGTACTGGGTTTTGGTTCAAAGTGCAGAACCTTAGCTGCAACGTGTTCAAACCAGATTTTTCCAAAATGCATTCTAAGTAGGTGTCCGTGACTATAATGGTTTTGATAGTTCTGATCGGTTTATTATAATGGTTGAACGCAAAAAATGAAGTGGGCACAGGGTTTTGACCCATAGCCCTTTGTACATGTACACAGCGCTATCGGACACATAGGTACCTGTTTGGTTTGATAAACTGCAGCAACCCATGTATCCACAGTAGTCAATGGCAAGCGCACAAACAATGTATGTTGTCCGTCAAACAACGACAAGCAGCAAAAAGAAGAACAACTAGCACTACTGTTCTGTACATTACAACCTACTTACTAATTAATCATCAGTTACACCACGTCTACAACTACTACTAGTGGTGCTGTTGCTACTGCTGCTGCTACAGCTGCTGCTGCTACTGCTGCTGCTGCTACTGCTGCTGCTACAGTTGCTAGTAGTGCTACAATGACTTCAACAACGGGAATTCAACCAATCACCAACCAGCACCCACGCCGGCACCTGCATCAATTGGTCTAGCTCCGCTTGTGCTCGGGCCACATCACCTGGTAGAGGCCGGACCACACCTCTTACAACGGTGTCAAAGAAATTCCTTGCCAGGGGCTGCCTCGAATGTTAGGATTCCCCATTAATTAAACCAGGGTTTCTCGTCAGAGCAGTATTCGGGCGCGCGATAAATTAATTAGAATACCTCCAACCTCCGAAGATATACGTCTTGTGGTCGATTGATATTGCACAGTATGTCCCACCCCAGAATTCCAACTGCAAACCCTGCCCAGTGCATTGTGTAGCATCCTCAATCACAAACCAAATTGTCAACCATTAATTTGCCATAACTCCCGGCCCCACATATATATATATATATAACATGGTATGTCAAACATTCATAATCAGGACTAAACAATTACATAACAAATCAAACCCTATTCCGTTCATAAAATGTTGCCTTCTATTCTCAGCATCAAGCATAAAGTTTATGCCATAACAAACACTTGCCTACAAGGATAGTGAATCCACCATCTGTCATTCCAGTATAGAAATAGTACCCATTTCTTAACACTGTATTTATACTAGCCAAGCATATCTTACAACAATGGCGAACTATCAACTCATTAATCAATTCATATCAACTCCAAACAACTCATATCATCATCAACTTATGTCAACTCTCCCTGCGCCGGGGAGGACCAGAACCCACCAGGTGGTTCTTTCCGTCCGCCTGGGCCACATGAAGACAGCAACTCTTCCTGTGCGTTGAAGCAGAATTACAGCTCCATGCAACTGTAATGGTCCAAGGGCGCAAATGGATATGGGAGTGTCTCAAGTCATTGGGAGCCCCCAAAATGGGTGGTTTATCATTGTAAATCGTTGATAACTCGATGATTGGGGGGTCCCCGATTTTGAGAAACCACCATATGGACCATACGTATGTTCATAAACCGTGATGGTGTAAATGGATGATATTCATGAACATGGCGGACATAACATTTAATGAATGTATGCGCTAGGATATGGATGTCAATGGATGTCCCAAACCAGATCTTCAGGCGATGTCTGCTGTGTACTGATGATTTACTGTAGTGATCAAACAAAAATGAGCGACCATTGGCCATGGGCTCAGCCATATCGGCATGTGGCCGTGCAGGCCATGTGACCATGGGAGGGGGGTATCCTGCTTCAGTCAACCTTTTGCCTCACGCAGGCCCTCAGTACTCCCTGTCGTACTCAACTGACCTGACAACAAATGGAAACCAAAGTGATGGATTGCCAGAGGTAGAATATACAGTGATGGCATCCATTCGCAAGTTGCCAATTTTTGAGTTGATAGATGATAAGAATGGTCAGATCGTGTTGTTTGGGGAACATCTTGCCGGCTGTGCCATGACTGGGAACCAACATGGGTTGACCCCCCTAAAACCCCACAGTAGTAGCTGGCTACGCCACCCAAATAGACTCTTAAAATGGGAACCCCCCCAAAATGATTGATTTATTGCTATAAATGGTTCATCATGGATCGTTTGGGGGTCCCCCAATTTAATAAACCCTCAAATAACTTTTTGGCTGGCTAGAGAAAGACCCGCATGGTAGTTTCTCAAAAGAAGGGACCCCCCGAAATCATCCGCTATTGATCACTTATGAATAATAAACCAACCTTTTTGTTGATCTTCCATTTGGGTTTGTCCATAAATGGTGTACCCCTGTAGCTGATTGGTTGCCCTATCAATGATGGTCGTTTGGGATGGCTCGGGGTACCACTTGTGGACACCACCATTTTAAGAAACCACGAATGGCACAACTCTACGTGACGAAGGCCCCTGCGACGGCCCCGCTCCTGCGACGGCCGCACGAAGGCCCCGAGCTCCGCGGGCTCGGCCGTGCCGCCTGTGGCGCCTGGTAAGCGCAACAGGATCAACTCGCAGTTTTTTTATTGTGACTTTAGTGGTTTCAGAGTGGTAGATCAGGGGTTTCATATAGTGATTCTCAGTGGTAAATCAGTGGTAGATCTATCAGATTACCCACTATCTATCCACAATGCTTTAATAATGGCTCAGTGATTCATTGAAACGAGATAGATCCATCTGAAATGGAAGCATCACGAAGTACCGAATTCTCATGGCGCAATCATCTGTCGTATTGGCAGGTTCCGATCAACCACTGCTGATTTGACAGTTCCAGGATGTTCCAGGTATCTTTGAGTGGAGGCCCGGTGGAGGACATGTGTTGATGAAGCGAAAAAACTTTGGGCCCTCGCAAGTCCCAAGGTCGGACCAAGGCACGCAGGAGGGCATGTGTGGTAGCAGTCTATGTTTCTCTATGTTTCCTGTCGTTCTTTGAGAATTGCTAACAGCACATTCGCATTGAAAGTTCTTGCGCGGTCTCTTCGCATGTCGGGTTCGAGCATCATCCAGTGAACGTGAAGTTTGATGTTTGGTCCCCATATTTTGCGCAAACTACGCACAAGTTCTGCGAGGGTTTTGGCACGGTTCTCATGCGTAGTCCATGAACAATAATCATGCCTAAAAGCGGTTAGCCATGGTGAATGATACTTGAACCCGCAATGAAAGTTGATGGCTTGTTGCCAGGACTACAGCAAAAGTGAAAGCTGGCTAAAAGGTATGATTCAAAAGACTATGGCTATGATAAAAAAGATCAATCAATTTATCATGGCAAATCAAAACATTTGGATGGTTGATGCATGGGTGACTTATGGTAAACATGTCAAAATCATACGATTCACAATATATGACTAATCATGACAAACTGTTTGACCAACAAAAAACAAGCATAATATTATACCACAAATCATTAACAACTACGATTCTGTAATTACGAGAAACATCCTCAAAACATGATAATTTTCAGACGGCAAACTTCACCGATAGTTTCACCCATACTTTTATGCATAGTTTAACCATACCAAATACCAACCTCAAATTCACTCGTTCAACCTAAAAGTAGTTAACCATACTTTCATTTTAACCCATAATTTTACCAACTCATCATTTTCAGGCCCAACATTTTTTCGTTGACAACTTCCGTGCCTGCAAGGCACAGTTCAAAAACCATCACCCCACCGCGGAAGTTTGCGCGCGCCTTCCTCTTGCAGGTGGCACTTGCCTTGGCACGGCGTTACGGATGACCATCCGCTGCAGTGATACTGGTTGCATCATCTTGCATCACCGATCAACAAAAAAAAACAACTATTTAACACGCCTGATCATTGATACAAATGATGAATAGTCATGAAAACATATGAAATCTTCTGCCCTCACACTGCCCCAAGGTTTCATGTGCATTCTTTTCCGTCATGGTTGATGTTCCCGCTTACGTGAACAGTTGGATTTGCATGTGATATTGAATCCTCAGCACAATTGTCTACCATGCGCTGGCACTGAAAGTCAAACATCTGCATATTCCATAACAAATCATGACGATTGAGTGCAGTACCGGCTTTTGGAGACTTCCCAGAAGACTATTTGGATAGTTCATTCTGGTTGGAGGTTTCAATGTCAACCCCTATCTAACCATATCACTCAACCAACTTACCAACCAACCATGTCTAATACCGATTCAATGTTCATCCGAGACATATAAGAAGGCTTTTCACAATGTCTTTACCCACTTTGGCGCGAAACATCCCTATCGGTTCATGGATCACTACGTATTGCTGGTCATCAATGCTGGTTAACCATCATCTAGCCAGCCAGCCAGCCAGCCAACCAACCGGCCAACCAAACAACCCTGGTTAGTTGTATATCACTGTTTGCATAAAAGCATGATATCAACAGTGATATCAACCTATATCGATATCAACCACTGAATTATAACCCCTATTAACCCTCATTTGACCTTATTTTCCCTTATCAACCCTTATCAATGAGCATTGTATTAACAATTAATTCCGCATGGTATTGACCATTGTATCAGCCATTTATTCACCTTTGCTAACCATCATGAACCAACCCCGGTCAGTTCATTGATGTAACCAAGCAGCCAACCCATGGTTAGGATCTGGTTTTGCATCGCCGGGTGACATGCGCCGTCCAACTTCAGAGCAAAACTTTGAAGCACCTGCGCGCAGCGCGGCTGTGGCAGGCTCAATGGGCAGAAACTACTTGATAATGGTTGTTATCTTGCGGTTGTTAATGGTTACCTAATTATTGGTTACTATTAATGGTTGTTAATCAAGTAGCTTTTAATAATGGGCCGTTAATGGTTGTTAATGGTGTGTAGGGGGTGTAGCGTTCGTTAATAATTGTTGCTAATGATTGATACTGGCGTAAAATATCAAAAAATATCATTCCTAATAATTGACGATGCTCATTGTATAATTACAAATTGTGGGTAATGGTAATGGTTGTCAATGATTGATAATGGTTGTTAACAATTGTGTGGCTGGTGCGTGAACCCCCAAATTGAAACATAAGCGCAAGTCTTTACTCAGAGATTAAAGAGCTCCTGAAGACCACCAAGGTCGGAGATTCAGCGGATGTCAACGCCTCATTGGTTGCAACCGTCGCGTGACGTCCAAGGGCTTCAGCTGAATAGTGAGCTCCGGCTGCGACTTATGCCGACTTATGTGAGCACAAATAAGATGCGATAAGTGCTCTTGTGCCGGCGTCATCTTGGCTCGCCCTTAACCCTTGAGTGATCTCATGTGGCGTTGGGCTCTTGACAACCCCGATTTCAGTTGTGAGCGAAATCGCTCGAGCATCTTTCGCAGATGATTTAAGCTGCGATGCAACCTCTTTCGCCATTCCTTCGATCTGAAGGGTAATGGCATCAGGGATTGCCTTCGTCTGAATGAGAAGCTTCTTCTTACAGCCAATACTTAGCGCATGCTGAAGAAGCTCGCAAGTCAACCGAACAGGGAAACCATGTTTCAATAATAACATTTGGTGAAATAATGTAAAATACGACAATTCTACAGAGGAAAACCACCAAACAACCATTTATTCATGATTACATTTTAAATCGCCAGCCGGTACCAGTGATGACGGCAGGAAATCACCGGGGACCAGTTGAAACGCCCGATGATTTTCGAACCTGGCTGGTGATGGTCATTGATGGTACTTCCCACGTTGCTGGGTGCATGTTCTGAAAAGAAGAGCAGCACGCAAAACTATGGATCGTGACTGGGCATCCAAACCAACGTAAACAACTTCCCAAAATATCGTATAGACACTTGCGAATGTGTTGTTTTGCGTTAAAATAAAAAATCCATATGGTAAACGCGCTCACGTCTCACATTCAACAGAGTAGCTGCGTGTTGCCGGTGTTCTTCCATGTTATTGGTCAATCACCTCCCAAAACAATCGAAACTTAAAGAAATTCCTGACAACAAATCATTTGCTATAAACTCAAAGCAATGAGAACAGAAACACCAATGCATTTTTTGTCAAGGGGACCAACAATTTTCAAATTACAATCACAAGTCATCACTAGTGGCATTGATGGGTCCACACCCAACAGGACCTCAGGACATCTCATTTTCCTTCCTCCACAACTAACATGTGTCTAGCACGTGGGACCATACATGCAAGTATGGACTCCTGGGGTCATCACGTAGGGTGCTGTCAATCTCTGCCAGTGCGCGTTGGTCCTTTCTCTTTGCTGGAAGGGCGGACTGTTTTTCACGATGCGAAGGGCACAATCGAACTGGGTGCTAAGGGAACTGATTGCTATGATTCTTTGTTCTTTGTTTTTGGTGCATAAGAATCTGGATATTTGCTGTTTTTTCTATCTATAACAGTCCATTGATGGAATACTGATGGCCACAGTTGCTAAAAGCATCTAAAAGGATTATTACTGTAGGTGTATATGACCGGCCTGAGTTGTTGACAAATGTGTGTGTTTTGTGTGTTTTTGTTTGTGGTTTCCTCCATGCCACTTGATCCAGTCATCTTCGTTGAGTTCACCCAAATCATTGGAATACCAATCTCTGCCCAACTTCCCTTTTTTGCGGTGCTCTATTTGCAGCATGAAGCGAGTTGATCCAGTCGGCGGAGCCCAGGGTTGAAGATTGCCGAGCCCACTTGAGCACAAAGACTTCTCGTCAGTTTTAGCCGACTTTCCATGTGAGTTACAGAGCATAATCGGGGTTTCTCCAAAAAGGGGAACCCAAAAGTTATGGTTGGTTTATTGTTATAAATATTTATATTAACAAAAATGATTTCGGGGTACCCCAATTTTGAGAAACACCCATGTGAGTCACACAGCTTGATTAGAGTTGGCATCCACTGAACTGCAAAATACAGGGGGTACCCTATTTTGAGAAACCACCGTTTCTATACTTGGTAACCATTGAACCATATGATGGTTTCTCAACTATGTGCAACTTAATTGAACTTGTGGTTCTTGATGGTTTCTCAACCACTGTTATTTAAGCATCATCCGCAAATTAACTCCACTGGTTATGTCATCAACAATTCTGAACCGTAGGCACGACAGCAGTGAGCTGAAGATCACGGTCGTCCCGGTCAAACGAGACAGGAATGTCGAAGCCTGTACCGAACTACAAGAATGATTCATAACCTTTCCTGGTTTTAGAATCAAACATGTTATGCCTAAATCTGGTACAATGAAGAAATAGTTATGGTGTGTACCTGGCTACTGATAATATAGGATGTTTCATGGCTGAAAAAACACGGACAAACACCACAATATTTTGCACTTTACCATTAAAATATCACTTTTCAAAATCAGAATTGTTCCAATTACCCAACAATACCAATTAACTAGACCTTATTTATATACCTTCCAGCTAAAACCATTAGCTTTGAATATTAAAAACTAAAAATATAATTTGTGAAACACCATCAAAGCAACCCACCGATAATGATAATTTATCAGCCATGTACAAACCATAGTCTGAGTCTTGATGATCTCGTAACAGTTGATACCAGTTGCCAGCCTTGATCAATCCGCCGCGTGTGGCACCATGATCAGCCTTGAAACTCGCCCACCATCCTTTTGCAAGGAGTCATACCCCAAGTTCTTACAAAAAACCATTAGAAACCCAAGGCGGTCTTACCATAGAAAAGAACATAAAACAAAATGACATGATGGTTAATTATTATGGTTAACTAATTTCTCAATTGTTAATTCACCACATGGATTTACTAACCATAATAACCAGGATGGAACCAGGATGGAACCAGGATGGAACCAGGATGGAACCAGGATGGAACCAGGCAACCATGAACATGCCCTGAACATGGTTGCTCCATCATTCTTCCCATGGATTTTGCCATGCTTCCCATGGCCATCCCCATGGCCCCGCCGGCCTCCTTGGCCATGGCGTCCTGGTGGCCGGCCTCACCGGCCGCGTGGTCGCCTACAGCCACGGCCTTTTGCCAGGCAAAGGCCTCGGCAGATTGGAGGGGTGAACATGGCGAAAAAAATGTATGCCAATGGTTAAATGGATTAAACGGTTATTAATTGTTACTACCATTGTTAACAAATATCATCTACTAACAATTCACGGATTCAATGGGATTAGTGATTGGTTGATCATTGTTAGTAGTTGATATTGATTAATAATAGTAGTTCATCATCGTTGAACTAATGATACCTACTGGGATCAATAACGGTGAATAGTAGTTAATAACATACTTAATAATCGTTAATAATTAGTGGTTCATAGTAGTGGTTAAATGTATACGAGTAAAATCTAATGGTGTATAACCATCATTAATGGACCCTCGAATGGAATAATGGTTAATGATGGTTATGTAGTCGTAGCAATAATGGTATGATGTTTAGTACTGGTTAAATAGTAAAAGATGGATCATGTTAGTGAGTACGGCGAAAAATCATGGTCAGCTATTATCATGGTAAATTGATAGGGTTCAATGGTGATGAACTAATGCTTAAAAATTTTTCATGATGGTGAAATTGGGTGCGTAGATAATGATATGGGTTAGTCAACTGTTGATTAATCATTCATGGTGACATTGGTTCTCCATTGTTCATTGATAGTGAGTTGATGGTTTACAATGTTTAATGGTCAATGGTTCATTGGGGCAAATGGTTGATACTGATGATTTTTTAAGTGCTGCTACACCCTTATTCAATAATGGTTTGTGATGGCTCATGGATGCTAATTGTTGAGGAATTGTTACTGAAATGAATTAATGATGGTAGATCGATAATTGAACAACTAATGGTGGAATTATGGAGGCTGCTTGCTGTAATGCTTGGTGGATTGATGGGTGTACAATGGTGTAAAGTGGCTGATTTGATGGGATTTTGAAAAAATGTTGATGAACTAAGTGGACTTATGGTGGCTGCTTGCTGTAATGGTTGAAGCTGTAATTGATTGATGGTTGAACTTTGAACATGGTGGAGTTCACTTCAGCAAATGGGCGGTGTTGGACATGGTGGTTTCCCAATCCTCAACCGGCTGACCCACATGTTTCTTCCAAATGGGGTTCCATAAACCTGTGAACGCTGCAAAGGCTTCAGGTGGGTAGCGGCAGCTTTGTCTTTCATCAGAACATTCCCTTTTTCATCCATGGGGGAGGCGCAGCAAAAACCACTCAACAAGGAAGGTAGGTGTTCAACTATAATCAACGACCCTGGGAGGCACAGACCGGCTCAAGGGGGTCTAATTTCGGTGGGTCATGCGCGATTTCGTTGGTCTTGGGCCCCTCTTCTACCACAAATATGATGTGTTTGGGTGCTACCGTTTGGCCAATGATGAACAAACAGAATTGGCACCCCTGAGCATACTTCAGCATGGTTGAACCATTCGTTCATCCACAAGATCCAACAGCTTTTTCGTTGGGCATGAAAAAACTGGTTTGATATGACTTCTTGATGCAAACCTACCATGGCTGGTTGCATCGTCCTTGTGCATCCATGCACGTTAAGCACCGCGTCAGTAGTTTCATCCTAATCTGCTTGGTGCCTGATTGAGCCACCCTTCTGAAAAAATATGCCCGACAATGAACCATCCCAAAGTCGCTGGGGCAAAGAGCAAATGTCAATCAAACCAAGAACCCGCTAGCGTTGTTGGCGAACCACTACGAACCATAGTTACCCGAAAACCCCGTGGTTTCCCAACCCTACAAACCGACCGGGGAGTTGATGAGCTGGATCCTGTGGAGACCGATCACGACATCATACCGGTAGATACGCTTTGTGTTGCCTATTGTCCCCTATGGCAAGTACTTGCTTCAGTTGTATTAGCTGTATTAGTCCCATGGCATTATCCCCGAATGTTGCTATCCCGTAGAAACTTAAAACGACGATGCAATGGCACATAGGCCCCTAAGTATAAGAAATCAAAGGGTATACGGTATACCATTGTAACATTCCATAGCTAGGAGTTTGAGATGCTCTAGCTACACTTATTATCCTGTCTCAATGCTGCTAGAGAGCCACCGGCTGAGAAGATGCAACCTAGTGCACAACACCAAAGTGATCAGGGCACTTCGTGGCCGGTCCGGCAAATATCAAGGGATAACCCAATGATAGCGAAGGAAGACAGCTTGCTGTCAGAACGCCAGCTACCAAGATTTGTGCTAGCCCCCAAAAAAACTAAAGAGAGATTGGATGAGGCTTGTGCCCATCACCTGCGTATGCAGCCTCGGATGGTGGCCCAGGGTCCCCAGAGAAGAGTGCAGCTCACTGGGGATCAAAACCAAGGGTCGTGCCTCTGCGCGCTTCCACCTGCAGTAGCCAGCATCATCTGCAAAAGTTGCGAAAGCATTGCCGCTGCCCATGTCTCCAGAGGAAGGCAATACACTCAGCACACCCTTGTGTCGGTCCACCGCAATCAGCCAGGAGGTGCTTACCAGACACTGCCACGGACTATTGGACCAATCCCAGCTGTCACAGCAATCTTTGAAAACTTCATGTGCCCGACCGCCGCGCAGAACATCATAGTTGTGACCGTCATCTGGTTGTTGGAGGCCTCCAGCACGTTCCCTTGCAACGTTGTGCCGCTTGGAAACCACCAACTGCCCAGGGTAAGTCTGATCCCACTGATGTTGCAGAGCTGCATGGAGCACGGCACCCCAGAATGATCGGCTGCTCGTAGGAGACGCATCCAAGTTGAAGGACCAAAATGAGCCAAGGCATCCAGTCCATACTACACAGTTGGACTCCACCCATGGCTCACATCCCCCTGAGCCTTCTGCTAGCCCAGTCCTACCACTGGGAGGCGTTGAGCCGAGAACTCATTATTCATCCCCTAAATACCATAATCATTATCCCCTTATACTTACACCCAAGAAAAAGATACTATAGCAAATGATAACTACCATTATCATCCCCCATATTGGTCTTATTGTTGCTCGTTATCCCCAATCAAGCATGATGTACTGTAGCATTACTAGCCATTTTAACCTATTTTAATTAAACAGGGGGACCGTTCGGGGTGTAGCACCGCTGCGGCAGCCCTGTATTTTTACTTGAGCCAAATGTAACACGATTGAAGTCTCAGACCCTGACCTTTGGGGCACTGGGTGATTGGACTAACGTGTTATGTACATGTGAATGTGGTCTATTCCTACGACGGATGCATAGCTCATAGTAGTAAGGATATACTGTACATATACCAGGGCCACGGGGTATGTAATATTTCAACTCCCCCCTCGCCGTTGGCATGTTCTATGTACAGTGAGTGCGAGCAAGCTCAGCACCTTATCCTTTGGATAGATTGAATGGTAAGTCTGTTCGGATGCCCAACAAGTTTAATGCTGGTCCCCATTTTTGGGGCGCAAGCGCTTTTGTGAAGATGTCAGCAGCTTGCTCATCAGTCTTACAATATTCCAGCACTACCGAGTCATCGTGGAAAACTTCGCTAAGAGAGCCAAGGTTGACCTTGTGCGTCCTTTGGATATGACGAAGTTTTGGTGAATAGCCTTTTCGGACTACGATGATGGTAGCTTGGTTGTCTTCGTGGCAAATGAGTTTTACGGAGCGCTGAAGCAGCAGCTCCCAGAGCGATAAGGCAGGAAGGCCCTCTGTGAAGAGGGAGTGAGCAAGGCTCACTACTTCACTTTC
>VSDK01027664.1:224447-251144 GCA_009767595.1 Symbiodinium kawagutii | reverse complement strand
AGGCTGCGTCCGGAACCGAAGGGCGCTCGCTCATGCACGCTACGGCAAGAGCGAGCGAATAGTGGGGCAAACCGGTGCTACCAAAGTGTTGCCCAAAAGATGATCAAACCGTAAGAAACAATACGGCTGATAACCAATTAAACAGGGGGACCGTTCGGGGTGTAGCACCGCTGCGGCAGCCCTGTATTTTTACTTGAGCCAAATGTAACACGATTGAAGTCTCAGACCCTGACCTTTGGGGCACTGGGTGATTGGACTAACGTGTTATGTACATGTGAATGTGGTCTATTCCTACGACGGATGCATAGCTCATAGTAGTAAGGATATACTGTACATATACCAGGGCCACGGGGTATGTAATATTTCAACTATTTTCAACCATTATGTAGCATTATTAGCAATTTTAACCCATGTTTAATAACCATTATTTACTGGTTGGTGGTTCCAACCTGTATGAAAAACTATTAGTCAACCAACCAATTCTTAATAACTACTAAGGAAAATAAAAAATGTTTGAAACCACCAACCAGCATGATTATTGCATTATTAGCCATTACTAGCCAGTATATACCATTATTAACCTATTTGTAAGCATTATATACCATTATTATAGCATTATTATCCTCTATAGCTACGCATCAGTTGCATCCTCACCACGACGTGATCCGTTTTCCGTTCCGCGCCTGTGAACTGAGAGCTTCGCAGCCTCGGAACGAACCGCACTAGTGCGGTGTGAACACCAGCAGGTGGTAGCAGACATGTGTAACGCTTCAGGTGGTAAGTGGTGGTTGATAAGCTTGATACAATATGCATGGTTAATAATGGTTTATAATGGTTCATGTAAATGATGGTTATATGATATGGTAAATGATGGTGATATGATATGGTTTTAAAATATGAATCACAACTAATAGTTAATTAGTGGTGGTTCATAATGGTTCATAAACTTTAGTCATCCTTCTATGGTGGTTTTATGATTAATCAATGGTGGTAAATAGTAGTTATAATGAATGGTCAAGAATGGTCATTATAATGGAAAGTAATGATCATTATCTGGTTGGTGGTTGAACCACCCCATCATGAAAAAACATGCTTGGCAACCAACTATCCCTAAATAGTTGCGAACCTTTTTTTGAAGCACCAACCAGTTACAATGCTAAAATATGTAAGGGATGCTTGTTGATGGTTAAGATCTGGTATCTTACTAGATATTGGGATGGGTGGTTCAATGATTGTTACTGAGTGTTTCTAGAAATACGAGTCCCCTAAATCATTCATGTTCACATCATTCTTTAAAAATGAACTATCCATTTTCATATCCATTTTCATTTCTCAAACCATCCATTTTGGGCGCACCCAAAATGTTGAGAAACTCCCAGCCGGCATGCTTTGCTAGCCAGATCCACGGCCTGGCGGGCCCTCTGGCGCTCCCAGGTCCCACGGGGAAACATTTGACATCCAAAGAAACCAACCTATTTGGATGTTTTACGATTGGAAATAGGGGGTCCCATGGGGTTTCCGAAAAAATGTACAAAACTGGCACATTCTGATAATATGTCTTTGTGCCAAAACAGGGTAACCACTGGGCCCCACCAAAATCCAGGATCGTTTTACGATTGGAAACTGTTGGTTTTGGGCCATCATTTTGGCACATATGGGGACACCCAAAAAGTAGTGGTTGGTTACTACAACTACGTCATCAACTGGATGAGAACTGGGGGTCTCCTATTTTAAAGCCATATGTGGAAAAAAAAGTGATTTGTTCATCTGCCTGGTGTCATTCGAAAGTTCGGTCTGATGACAATGATGAGTTGGATCCTCTGGAGAAAGGTTGTCTCACTGCCCAGCTGTGCAGTGAACCATGAAATCAAACCTCAAAAGCAGTTGAGGAATTGAACAACTAAGATTCTTGAACAAACAACCATGAAGAACCATGAGCAACTATGACCAACTTAGTATTATTTTGACATGTGCGTGGCGCTTACCCGATGCTTGCGGGCGCAAGGCCTTAGCTTACGCAGAAAGGTTTTTGTGCATTTTGCTTTCGCGAAGCTTCCGCGTCAGAAGGCTTCAACGGACCGTTTGTTTTTGTTGGGTTTTCTTTTTACAATGTGCTTCTGGTTAGTAGTGCCTCTTGACCAAACAACCATCACCAACCATGACTCAATAGCCATGGTTCAACAAGAATCTCGAAGCCTTGATGATGCTTAAGCTGTTACCCCACTACCACATACTACCACTACCATCAGCGACTGGTTTATGGCTGCTCCATGGCATGGTTGTTTGATCAGTCGCTGAACCACGTTCGTTTCATCACTTGCATTCTCCTGCCCTTGGCACCTGGGAAACAACTCGAATCACACATATCTGATTTGGGGTGTACGGATCGATGGTTCATCACAATCCTCCCCAACTTTTTTCACCGTGCTGCACTCACAGTTTGAAAATCCCATGGTTTCCCGGCAAAAGCCAGCAGCCTCCCGTCATGGGGATCTGCCACCCTTCACGCGGGCGCCCTGGCAGCCGGATCCCCATCCCCATGGCGGGGCCCCCGACTCTGCGTGGTCAGAGTCAAAGCTTCTTGGAGCTGAGACACCTTGTGGTCGCGGTTACCAGTAGTACCGCACAAGGCGGTGGCGGAAGTTTCCAAGATAGGAGCACTATAGGAGTGTGCAGTTGTGGTTGCGACGATTGATTGTCCGAGGGATCCGAGAACTGAACATCACTTGGGCCTGACTTCCTACCAATGTGAGCATCGATCTGGCCACTTGACTGGCAGCCTATCTGTCGAGCTATCTTTCTATCAGTGGATCAGTTTTCTTTCTGTCTGTCTGACTGTCTATCTATCTATCCATCTGATGATCTATTCGTTTATCTATCTGCCTATGTACTTGTCTTTCTATCTACCTCACTATCTATCTCGTCATCTTTCTGTCTATGTATCTATCTATCTACCTGTCCATCTATCTATTTATCTATCTGCCTATCTATCCATCTATCTACCGAATTATTTGTCTGATCATCTATGTGTCCATCTGTCTATCTTTCTGTCTATCTACCTGACTATCTATCTACTTATCTATCTGACTATCGTTTCGTCTATCTATCTGTCTATCTATCGACGCCATCTGGCTATCCAATTGTCTGTCTGTTCTATATATCTATTCTATCTATCTATCTATCTATCCATCTATCTATCTAGCTATCTATCTATCTATCGATGCATCTTTGTCTCTGTCTATCCATCTAGCCACCCATGGATCTGACTATCGACTTGTCGATCTATCTGGCTACCTCTTTGTCTAGCCATCTTTCGTCTATCCAGACATTTACCTTCCAAATGTGCTTCGGTCATGAAATCTTTTGCATGTAGGTGTTTGGCCACGTTTGATAACTGGACCTTGCAAAGGTGTTCCGATCATCAAGTGCTTTGCCACTTTTGACCTGCAAATGTCCTTGGCGCGCAAGCGTTGTGCACATTTGGCTACATAAAGCACGAAAAGCGACGCGAAACGCAAGTGTTTTCCTACTTTTGTCTCCTGTGTTCCAAAAGTGTCAAAACGTGCTGTGTTTTGACACATTTGCTTCAAAATGTGCTTCTCGCCCTGGCCGCGTGCACTTTTTCGAACATGCAACTTTCACAACTTGTTAAAAAGTACGAGTTTTTGCGACTTCGGACGTGAGAATGTGCTTCGCGCGCAGGCGGCGTGCCAATTTTCATGATCATAGGACATGTCCGAACAGTGGCCCGAAACGCTAGTAAAATTGCAGTTTTTATTTTGGTACTTGGCGCGCGGGTTAAGTCAAACATGCTGGTGTAAAGTCAAACATCCGCAAGTAGACACCGTTTCGGGGGAAGTCAAACAGGATAGTGTTAAGTCAATCATTTTTTATCAAACCACCATGGGGACACCACTTCAACTGATCTTTCAAAATTGTCACAAATGGAAGAATAGTACGCGGACACCACAATGGGAAACACTTTTTTGGTTGTTTGGGGCTATATTTGTTTGAAGAACACCATGAGACACTGGCTTAGAACATATCTTCGGTGGAATGCCCAACAAGCAACATCACCAGCAGACACCGTCATTCACAAACATGTTTTGTAATTGGAGTAACATGGAAATCACCATGGGACACCAGTGCGCAATGGTCACACTTGTAATGGGTCTCAAAACGGGATTCTACCACCCTACCATGTATCAAGACAACCATGCGCAAGATGTCTGTTGGACAAAACATGGAAAACATAATAAGGAACTATACTGGAAGCCAACCAGGTACAAACACGTCGACTTACCGTAAATCATGCGCCATTCGCCTGCCGCAAAAGCCTGCCAATGAGGCCACAACTCCCTAGACTGGCCAGACCTGTCCGACCAGACACACGGAGCACACTTGGCCGATTTAGCTTTGAAGGATCCGTCAGAACAAAGCCTGAGATGCCAGGGCTCGTGCCCCTCCTCAAAAGGTCGTTTCCCAGAACAAGAACTGCAAGGATTAGCCACTTGAGAGCCAGATGGGTTGTGAACGTGCGACTTACCTCTGTCACCTGTAGATTCCAGTCTTTCTCGCAAAAAGTCTTCTGCGAGCAGCAAATCTGATGTCCCCGCGCGATCAATCAGACGCCGCAGGCGCTGCAACACAGATTTCCTTTCCTCCATCTAAGCCAAAAGAAATGCAACCACAAGCACGCATATCAATCACTGCCCGGTGAGAACAGCATTTGTGCGCTGTGACACACATACAAGTTTGCCCAAATCATGCAAAACACTGCAAAACATCAGCTTACATGTCTGTAAATATACCATGTGTGACCGAATCCCATAGGGGACACCGTTTCCGATCGACTTCCGTAAGCCCGATCGACTTAACCCAAGTACCTAGTACAAGATTTTATCTTAAAAATTTGCTTCGCGCGCAGGCAACGTGCCCGTTTTGAGAATCATGAATCATCAAAAGTGCTCCGAACATGTAGTGTTTTTACGATTTTGACTTCCAAATGTGCTTCGCGCCTAGGTTTTTTCACGATTTTGCAAGTTCCAACTTCCAAAAGTGCTCCGGACCTGACATGTTTTTACGATTTTGACTTCCAAATGTGCTTCGCGCCTAGGTTTTTGCACGATTTTCCAAGTTACATCTCCCAAAAGTGCTCCGGACCTGACATGTTTTTACGATTTTGACTTCCAAATGTGCTTCGCGCCTAGGTTTTTTAACGATTTTGCAAGTTGCATCTCCCAAAAGTGCTCCGGACCTGACATGTTTTTACGATTTTGACTTCCAAATGTGCTTCGCGCCTAGGTTTTTTCACGATTTTTGCACACACCTTCCGCCACGGTGCTCCGCACCCGCCGCTTTAGCGAGGTACCCTTCTGGACGCTCATGAGGCACAAAACCTTGCAAAACACAGCATTTCGCGACTTTCCTAACATTTCGGCGCGCTCGCATTCTCATCTTTCGCACATCTCTTCTTTCACACATCTCTTCTTTCACACATCTGCTCTGGCGATCTACCCTAGCTAAGTCACATCTCTTCTTTCACACATCTGCTGAGGCGATCTACCCTAGCTGAGTTGTCCATATTGTCGGAAGTTAGACTTCTAAACTTCCTTCGATAATATCCTATACTCATGGTTTAGTGAGGGCTATGACATTGCTGGCCGCACAAAGGCCACAAATCAACATGGAGAAGGAGCCACCGAGGCCTAGGTGGGATGGTTTTGATGGGATGATGGATGATGTGCACTGATGGTTTGTTGATGACGGGAATTGATGCTTTAGTGATGATGTTAAGTGATGATGATTTGCTGGTTTAGTGATGAAGTTAAGTGATGATGATTTGATGGTTGTAGTGATGGTGTTCATGATGGTTAACCATAGTAACGATGATGATCATTCTTATTATGAGTTTATTGGCCATTGTTCTTACTTGGTGGTTTAGTGTTGCTTATTGGATGATGAAATTATGGTTCCTGTATAAGTTCTTTGATGATTTATTGAAGGTCCATTGATGATGGCTACGGGAAATGATGCTTATTTGTTGCTGTTTATATTGATGATTACTTGATGGTTATGTTCATGATGACTTGATGCTTGTCATGATGGCTGTGATGCTGGATGTAACGATGCTTTGGTAGTGGATGGTTTATGAATGACGAACTGATGGTTAAGAATGGACAATGCTGGTTCATAAGTCGTATGCTTGATCATGGCTTGTAATGTAAGGCAAGGAGCTGATTATCAATTGATGACTGATGGAGGCTTGACCGAATTGAGCTGACGTTTAATTTCCTTGATGACTTCAATCTTATTTGATTGTTGAAGTCAAGTTTCATGAAGTCAATCATTGGATTTTGTTTCATCGTTATCAAATCGTGTGGATAGAGTCGGCCCAACGAGTGACTTTTTCAATGCTGGATGGCCGCGCTCAGGTGCTCACCCAGCGGGAAGTCATGACGTTGCGCCGTTGCAGCTGTGAATCCATAGGTGGACTTCCCAGGGCCATGAATTGGATTAATGAATGGAAAGGGATTTAAAGGCCCTGGGAAACCACAATTTGGCCAAAACAGGGTGATCAATTGGATTAATGAATCAACTTCCCAGTTGTCCATTTGGGCATGTGTCAAAACAGGGTGACCAATGGGCCATACTAAAATGATAATTTTACTAGGAAACCAATGGATTTTGGGTTGCCACTATTTTGGCACATACCCATTTAGTTATCAACAAAGATTTACCAGTGAACAAGCTGACACCATCCAACAAAGCTTGGGTCAACCAGATTACTATGTGACACCATCCAGCTTATCAACTACCCATGGCTAAGCATGCGTCAATGACAATGAATCATCCCAAAGTAGCTGCATGCAGCAAGACACGCCCTCAGAGGCCCTTGGGATCTTCACCGACTGCTCGGAGGATTTGCGTTGACCCGCAACACGTGATGCATTTGGCAATTCCAACAACCAGCTGTTTCAACTAAGGGCTTTATCCTTTCCTAGTTGATTCCAACCCCTTAGTGGGATTGATTCCTCAGTTGATTCCTGTTTGTGGTTCACCATTGGGATTCCAACTTCAATTCATGGTGGTTGAATCCCAAATTGCGCGCATCTTTTGTGGTTCGATTCTAAACAAACCGTGCGGCGAGATCTGATCAGTTCCGTGGTGGGAATCTCTGTGGGTGACCGACCAAATCATGTTTGATTTGATCAAATGAGTAATTACACATTGGTCGGCCACCCACACAGATTCCCACATGGATCAAACTAACACGTTCTGGTACTAAAGCGCAGTGACTGGTACTAAAGGGCAGCAACATCAGCAAGGACAACAAAAAACAACAGCGACAACTCTAACAACACCCACCCCCTAACTAACAAAACAAATACAACCTACGCAAACACTCAAGATTCTCAACACCGTCAAAAGTCAAGACCAACAACACCACGACCATCACTGCCACCAACAATAACCACGTCGTTGGAAAAAAGTCGAAACATTGAAAGATCAAAAGCACCATCAACAACGTCATCAGCAACTTGAAATGAACCAACCAACCAACCAACCAACCAACCAACCAAACAAACCAACCAACCAACCAACCAGCCAGCCAACCAGCCAGCCAACCAACCAACCAACTTGCCAACCAATCAACCACTTGCCAACCAATCAACCCAGCCCAACCCACCAGCCGCATGGCGCCAAAGCATGGCGCTCATTAACTCGACAAGGATCAAAGCGGTGACGCTCTGCAGCTTCTTGGCAACCTGGAATCAACTGGGGCCCACTATGTGGTAGTTTCTCCAAACAAGGCATCCCGAAATCCCCCCGAATCATGCAATCTTAAGCATTTAAAGTAAGAAACCGACCCTAAATTCAGGGTTCCTAATTTCGAGAAACACCCATTTGAAGCGGAAAAGCCTTGAGAAACCGTTGGATGAGCCATACGAAACCACCTACGGTGGAACCTGTTTGGTGGTTTCAATCCCAGAACTGTTCCAGCAGTTCCAGAACCTATCTGTTTGGTGAGCGAATAAAACCACCTCAAAGATCTAGGAGTAGACTAGACCTTAGATACAACCACCGCTTTTGGGGGTGGAGTACTACTCTCAACAACAAGTAATAACCTATTACATCTAAGGTCAAATAGAGGTAAGAGACGACCTTCGATCTAGGAGTATATACCGCCCCTAATCAAGTAGCAAGCAGGGATCAACAATCATTGGACTAGACCTTAGATGCAAGCTCGGCGATAACTAAGCCAGAAGGTTTTGTTGAAACATGTTGGGGCCATAGGCAGGCATCCCACCATGACCAAGTTTCGATCATTTCCAGCCATTTCAGTTGGTATCTACTGGCTGCTACATTCGTCACCTATGCGATCCCCAAGCAGCTTGCTGGCTACTCGGTATTCTTCAAAATTTGTCACGCTCCATCATCCCCAACATGTCAAAACCCAAAGAATGGCTTGCCTGCCATTACAAACGAAGTTCTTGCAGTGCGCCATGGCACACAGTCAGTGGAGCGAGTTCCGAAATCCTGATTGCTGTAAAGACTGCTTCCACTAGTCGATTAACAAGGATCCCCACAATGAAAATGATCTTGACAAAACGTAATATATATAGCCTGGACTGTTGCCATTGTTCTGGCAAGCGCTAATCGAGGATTAACAAGCTAAAAGTATCTAGATAATGATCCAACCTGATAATGATCCTTGATGTTTCAAAACAGCTGATTTAATGATCACTGTAACAATCATCCCCACAAACAAACATATCATCCCATATGATTCTCATCACCTTTCCTAACATCCCGGCGTTTGGGTGCCTGCCGTCACCGACTGCGATGTCTCCTCCTGCAGGGACAAGGCCTGTGCAGCGCCGCAGCAGGAGAATTACTACCTGAAATCAGTTGATGCTTAACCATATTAGCTAGACAACAGATATAACAGCTGCAGAATTACTACCCAGATAACCATAACCATTATACATGTATATGCTTTGAACCTACTAATGAAATTTGTGGTTGAGGCTTCACAGCTGACAATGGTTAGATGACGTTAAAAGCACTTGACATTTTTTCAAGTTTATGCTTAAACAACGAATGGTTCAATAACTAATGGTTGAGGGTTTATAGGGGTCATTCAATCATCACCGATTATCAACCTTATAGTGTCAACTGTTTGATTTTTCAATAACTAGTGATATTTGGAGGTTCATAGTTCATAGTAGGGGAAAATACCAAACTAGAACAGGGAATGATAACGGTTGATGATTGGTGAACAACGGTTGCTCGTTAGTAAGGTTTACACAGGGCTAATGATTGATCATTGTAGGCAGGCTTATGATGTTTGATCCTTGATGGTTATGGCTGATATCAGGCGATGCTCATGGCTAATATAAGGGTTGATGGTTGATATCAGAGAGGTCGATAATTAGCCAACTAGAACAGGGGGGTATACCAAGCATCTGGTCCATTAGTCTTTTTGGTTGAACATTCTGGGTCTATGATGAATAATGGTTGCCAACTAGTTAAGTGGTTATTGCCACTTACTAAATCATGGAACATGCATAGTCCACCAACTATTTTCACCCATTATTGATGATTTGAATAGATGATTTACCATCAGCCATCGTTAGCCATTAATTATTCACGATGGCTATATCTGGTTCACAACCAAAAGGACAAACATCATTTATGCAGGATTTTGCCAATATCTGTGAGATTTGACTTGGTTGATCTCATCCAGTTGGAAAGGCAACTCCCTTTTCTCGTCATGGCAGTCTCCATCATTGTTTTTCACTGTGCCCCTGTGCCCAAGAGGTGTAGGCATTGCTGCCAAAGACACGCCACACTTGCACAATCCTGCACATCTATCTATCATATCTACCACTCTCCCTTCCGATAGTTTAGCCGTTGCTGTTGGAACATGTTTAATCATCATCACAGCATGTAGTTCAACCAGACCCCCGAAAACTCATTCCCGATGATCCCATTGTTCAATCACATGGTGGCTTCTCAAAATTTGGGTACCCCCAAATCACCCACTATTAATCGTTTATTGGCAACAAACATCAATAAACCCACCATTTTTGGGGTCCCCTATTTTAAGGAACCCCCATGTCCCCCACAGGTCGGTTCCACCCATGGTACCACCTGCTATTGGCACCTCCATCGCACTGGAGGCTACGGCACGGCCCAGCAGGTCCGCATCGGCGCCTGGCAAACAGTGGATCCATCGGACCAACAAGTCATACAGAGCTACAGGAATGGATATCCATGTATCCACAAGTATACATAGGTGTACATGCAATATAAATATATGCTATAAATAAATATATATATATATAAACATATCTATCTATCTATCTATCTATCTATCTATATATATATATATTCTGTGTGTGTTTATTCTTGTTCAAGATGCACCTATAAAAATGCATACATGCATGCATACATGCGCCATGCATTCATGCGTATATACATGCATTCATGGGTCCCAACGAGTGAACAGGGAACCTCGAGATGACCTACCTGATACATCCCATGATAATTTGTTTTTCTTAACCTTATTTGGCATATCCATAATAGACCTAATCCACCATACTTAACAAATCATCGATATTGCCACGTTCACCATTTGGATGTTTTACATCTTCACCACATTTTGGGTACCAACACTCGTAGTACTACAGGACCATTCAGATGGAGGTCATAACTGCTACCAGGCAAATCGCACTTACACTTATATTCAAATGGCGTACTTTTGGCAAAACATAATCATTAACTACCATGATTTATCATTCATAGCCATTATTAACCAGCGAAGAACTGAAGTCATGGTGACTATAGCCACTATGAATATTCATTTTCATGACTACAGCCTGACTATAGCCAATATATCTAATGGCCATTAACGGCTGGTACCATCACTATAGCAATTTTCACTGCCGGCTGTTCGCTCGCAGCACCTCCAATCTGCTGTGTCTCCCGGTACAGCTCCAGCAACACTTTGGCGGCCATGCCACGCAACTGGCCGGCACCAGCATCCACCAGCGGTCGGGGGGTCCCAGGGGACCGGGTTGCAAGGCTAAAATTGGTAGAGAAAGGTGGCATAGGATTAGTTGGTTGATGGTGGTGGCATACTCGTTGCTTAATGCTGAATAGTAAGGCTTAAGGCTATGATTCATTGGTGAAAGAGGATCTTTTGAAATGGCCAACAACGATTGATGCTGAAAGATGGCTAGTCAAACATGCTGAATGTAATGCTCACTGGAACTGATATGGTGGTGTCGTTTCTGAAAATAGGCGTACCCCAAAATCATCCATGAGTAGTCACAAAAAAGAAACCAACCATAACTGCCATAACTTGGGGATTTTCGTGATGGCTTGAGAACCACATAGACCATGGATTGACTTTTCAGGCGCCTGAGGATCTTGACGGTCCGTCAGCTTCTCCACCAGCAACTCATGCAGTCCTACCATTGTCCCAGTTGGATGCGACCCGACCCGGAACTCCCCCTGTGGCCACTGGGAAAGTTCACCAAGCTGGTTGTTTCACAACTTCTCAAAGCTTCAGGATGGTTGCCTTTTCGTCAAGATCTATCTGTTCAGTCTTTGTCCCTGACATTGCTCATCAGTCCTGCTAGCTGAAGTCAACTATGTAAATCCTCGCGATGAATTTTGTTGGTCTCTAGATGGGTTGAATTTTTTTCATGTTTGATTCACAATCCATGGTTTCGGATGGTTTCGGCAACCAATTCATCAAGGTCAAACCTTCCCACAGTTGGCAGTTTGCTCATTGCAAATAGTTGAATCACAACAATATGTGTCACCCTGGTGGCCCCCAACCTGTGGGAGGATCGACCACAGGCAGCCCTGCAGTCCTTGGGTCTCAAGGATCATCTGGGGACTTTGCACCTCGCCGCCGTAACAACAGAGGCCACCATATCTTTTGCGGGTAAAGTCAGGATTGGGTCACTGGATAGGGATTCAATGGCTAAGACTAAATGGTTAGGATTTGAATGTTGCTGACAATTCAATGGTTAATGTTGAATGGTTACGATTTGAATGGTTGATGATCTTAATGGCTAATATTTCAATGATTAAGTGGTTAATATCTTACTTGATGATAATTAATGGTCAATGTCGAATGGTTTGTATTTGAATAATTAATAGTTTAATGGGTAAGATTGAATGGTTGAAATTATACTGGTCATTTATTTGATGGTTGATATTTAATGGTTGCTAGTTGAATAGTTCATAATTCGAATCGTTAATATTTCAATGATTGATGATATTTCAATGGTTGACAGTTCAAAGCTTGATGATATTAGAGACGAACAATGGTTCAATACCCAATATTAATAATATTACATGATGATATTTGATCTTATCAACATTTATCAACCATTGTTCCCTCTGTCAATGATTAATAAAAGAATGTTATAGAATAGGCGTAGAAGGGATGAATAATCTGGCCAAAGCTGGTTTTCCCAGGGCAAAGGAATATGGGAATGTAACAAATCGTGACCAACCTTGGATACCTTTCAACAGGTAGAACTAGAACACTTAAAAGTTGGCTAGTTTCTTCCGACATGTTGGAAACAAACAAAATTGTTTACAGTAACGTAGTGGCAGATCCATAGTAATGAACCACTCCCTGCTTCCGTTGAATAGTTGCTATTCTACCATCCGCGATAACTGGTTATATGGTTCAAAAACAGAGATTGCCTCAGTAATCAATAACTACAATAGCAGTTGATGACTGCAAAAGGTTCAATGAAACGCTGATGGTTACGGCTATCACTTAGGCTTCCAGTAATCACCATCAATTACTTCGTTGCCACTACTGACTCATTAAGATAGCCAAAATGCTCAAGCCATTCTTTGCGCACCATCTTGGCTACTCCCGGTACCCAATCTCAGCCCCTTCCCCCAGGGATGCTCATGCCCTTGCAGGCACCAGCGACAGCATGATCAGCAACACGAAATTCGAGGCCTGGGCAGCGGGGCGCGACTGATCGGCGCATTCGGATGTCACGACGGTCTGTTTTTGGTGCTTGAACCATCCCGTCAAGACTATACGATAGGATGATCATCCCACGGCTGGTGACTGGTGAACGTAAACATGGGGATTGTAACTACCCTTTCTGTGGCTTCTGACAGTGATAAATAGGTTACAATTCCCATTGTTACTAAACAGTTGCTGAATGGCATGATCATCCAAATATCCCTTTGCTTCCAGTTGCCATGAAATAGGCGCTGGTAGCCAGTTCTGGTTTCTAGCAAATAGCTACAACTGGGGTTGGTTACCTACTATAGTGGTAACTAGATGTAAGTGGTATACGCTATATTTCTGAATCGACCAAACATGCCCAATGATGGAGAGAATCAAAATGTTTACGCAAATGCACGCCCATGTCATCTGCGACGGCTCTTTGGGGCCGCCTTACGAACTTTACATCTTTCCGGTGTAACATGTTACTGCCACAGAAATCCATAATGCAATCTCCTGGTTTGGAAACCTTCAGGGAACTCTCTAGTGGTGACATCCACTGAACATGTCGCACTCGCCCGTGGCTGTCTTGACAGCTGGGATGAACCGTGGTCACCGGATGGTTGAACTGGCGCATGCCTTCCCGCAAACGTGTATCAAACAAACATGCCTGGCCGTCATCGCGTCGGAAAATACCTTGTCGCTAACAACGTCGAGAGAATCATGCAGTGCCCAAGTGAACGTCATCACAGCTCGGGCCCACTTGTCACAAACTTCCTTCTTCCGAATGAACAAAGCGGTCGATGGCGGACAAAACACCGACCAATCCATGCCAGACATGTCTGACGTGACATCGCCATTTCCGTACTCACGCAAGCCTTCCATAATCATAGCGATCCTTTCAAGGCAATCGGAAACTCTGCCACAGAGCACCTCACCGTTCCATTCCTGACCTCACCAAGCAAAACTGTGTGTGATCGAAACGTGGCTTGTACCAAAATTGATTGATCTGCAGCTCTCAAAGCATTCTTCTCAAAAACTTTGCACTGGTGCCACTCAAGCTGAGAAGTGCAAACCCTGGACTTCGTAAACCGAGGCTGATAAGTTCTGGTCCTGTGGAAAGACCAATCTGATTTACAACGATCTCCAGCCGTTTCCAGACTCCCTACTTGTGGTGGCTGATGAGTGAGGGGGTCTCTCTAACCTCTTCTTGTCAAGAGCGCAGCATCCTTCCACTGATCTCATTGCTTGAGTTCATTGGAAAAGTTGTGACGTCCAACCATAGAAAGAAGAACACACATCAAGAGGTATGCAGCGAAACAACAACTGCTTGTGCTTGAAGCCATCCCCCAAAAAAGCAAAGTCGTTTCTAGTACAGTAACATTCTCTCTTTTAGGTTTCAAAGTCACAAAATATGCTGAGTCAACCACAAATCAAATACGAATCCAGCTGGGTATCCAAATAATTACTCGACGTGTCCATCGGATGTTCATTCCCAGCCGGATGGAACTGGAATGAGATCCTGGCAATTGTGGACCCGAGCTGACCGCGGTTACAACAGTGGGCCTGTTGAACTGCTGGTTCAAAACAGGTGGCTTATCAAGGTAATATTAACATATATTAACCCTGGAATAGTAAATCCTCGGTTTATTGATAGGGGGGTACAATATTGTGGGAACCCAGTTGGCGAACTTCCGGGACCCTACTAAACAAACAGGGGGTTGGCTTCATCCAGGGTTGGCATTAACCATTTATTGGCACATGGGTGCTTCCCGAAAGATGGGACCTTCAAATCACCCCATAAGAACCAATCATAAGTGGAAACAATGGGTTGGTTAATAACAATTGGTTTAGTAGCTCTTGGCATAGCTTGGGTGGTTGATTGGTGGTAAGCAATGCACACTAATGAAAACTAGCCATTGGTTTCAGCAAGTCCGACCAGCATGTAGAAGTTTGCACGAATCGACAACCGTGCATACTTCATCACTGTTGGGGTGGTGCAAAAGCAGCTCACATTTATGGCAACATCTCAGCTGTAGAAAGTATTCTCAAAGTTACTGCTGCATCGTTGTTGGCAAGTATGGGTTCTTGCATCATAATTGGATCGTTGAACCACAATTTTGGTTTGCAATTGGTGAATCATTCATTCCACAGTCTACACAGGGATGCCGCCCAGTCAGTTAACTGAAGGTGTAGCTTGGGTAATTACCAGTTGTGATAGATCTAAAACAATGTTAATTGGCTTATCAACCTACTTGTAACTGGGGGGCATCACTTTACAATTATTATTGTCAACCATTGATAACGAGTTGTCAGTCAGCATCACCCATTATTGCGCCTTCAAATCTTTGAACTTATCCTGTGGTACACCAACAAAACAATGCAGAATCCACTATTTGCAGCCTTGTGAATGTTTTTCCCGTTCCTATGTCAATCGTCACTGATGACAATTAACCATGATAGTCACGATTTACCAGTTATTGTCAATCATTGTCAACCATAGTTCACCATTACAACCATGGCTAACCAAATCTAATCAACCATCATTATCTCACTATAAATGAATATTTATGTGTATATATATATGTACGTCTAAGTATATATATATATATATAAATAATATCAATAAAAAACAAAAAATAATAAATAAATAAACAAATAAATAAATAAAACAGTAAATGAATAAATAGATAATACATACACATCATATATATATATACATAACATTAGAAACACTAAATAAATAAACATATTATATATATATATATATGTGCGACGCTCGAAACTCATTGTTAGTTTCATGGTGATGGCATCGCTTCCGAGGGTCCCCATCGCTACACACAGGAAAATTCAAAAAACGAGGACATCAAGTTCGTCGGGCTTCAGTTTGGACTTGGCTCTGTAGTTTTACTTTAAAACAGATTGCGAGCGGCACCTTCCATCCTGTGATGCATGCATAAATTCATGTTCTTAGTGGAGCACAAAGCCGGAAGCTGAGGATTCCGTAGCATTCCCATAATTAATGAATATATATATATACATATATCATTAATTATCATTATATCAACCACAATCGAACATAATCAAACATAATTCCACCAAATTCACCACCCCCTTGAAGTTGGACTTTGGCAAGGCACACCGCTCAGCGCCGGCGTGGATGCAAGGCGCAGGAGAAACTGCCAAGACTCCTCCTGGGACGTCCAGTCATCGGTGCCCCTGAGATCGATGACGTAGGGATGGCCAGGGATAGCCCCAGGGATAGCCTACTCCACATGTGGTTCTTTCACCTTTCATTCACCAGCAACCACCATTCACATCCATTAAGCTTCAGGACGAAGCATCCCTCAATGTTCATGCTTCATAATTGATGATAACCTTAAGAAGAACAAGAGTATGGTTCATTACCATTCCCAACGTGGATGGAATAAACATCCCAACAAAGGTACCATTCGGGTCTTTTTTTTTTGAGCGTTCACCGAGGGCATAGGTTGTTTGACGATTTGTACCGAAGCATAACTCCAACTACATGTGATCCAAAATACATCTACAGGCCATACACCAGCTTTTAACTGATATATTTTGCCGTGATAGCAAATGGTTTTATAGCTTATGCTGGTGTAGTATGGATTCAGTCATAACAAGCAGCACAGTAATCGCTGCTTGATGCTTGCTTTCCCAACATCCAACAGTTCACTGAGTTCACTGGCTGGAAAATCAGCAAAGAAACACTGCAATTTGCTGTCAAAAAACAAGTGACCCCCAGTGATCATGCAGTTCTTCAACCATTTAGGTGCTTTAGATGTGCAAAAAATAACTCAGTTAACCATTTACAGTTCAAAACCAAGCAGCTTAGTGCGTTCCCGTCATGGCGGCTGAGAACCTCCCAATGGACAAACCACCATCAGCACCAGCACCGACCACCAACCACCAGCACTAGCAGCCCTTGACCTCGGTGAGGAGCCGACGCAGGTCGCTCAGCAAACCGCTGCAGCACCTGGTGGTGTGGTTACGCGAGCCCCACACGGCAAGCAAAAATAGAGAAGAAACATGGCTTTGTTTATATGGGTTTATATGGGTTTATATGGGTGTATAGGTTTATTGGGGATGATTCTAATGGCTTTATGACAACCAACAACAAACTATAGGGGATTCTAATGGCTTCACGGAAACTGCCAAAGGGGATGGAAGGCAAACCAACACTAGAAATGGCGGACATCAATAGAAATTGCAATCAATGAAGACTTGTTGAATAACAATGATTAGTTTGTATAAATAGTAATAATAGACATGATGGATTTCAATATCTGATATTAGTTGAGAACTGATGATTTCAATTGCTATGGTATTGCTAAGTGATGAAATAACTGGCAGGTCAACGATGATGACTCGATAGGGTGGTGGGTGATTGAAGCCCAAATCATGCCCCATCGAAAGGTGCTCGACTGCAGAGAAGGTTCAGTCCAGCGGCCCCTGCTTTTGGACTTGTAAGTTGGTGGTTTCAGGCAGCGATCAATCCTGCAATCTTAGTTCGTAGCCATTGGCACGTGCACCAAATTGATCAATTTTTCAGTGGAACATCTTTGATATATACATCTGGTTCCCCCATTTCCCAGCAACACATGATTTTAATTGCTGTGTTTAATCACCCAACGGCCTGGTACCTTGATATCTGTTGACATACATGTTCCTAACGTCATTGACTTGCAAAGTGGTTATCCATTTCGCTCACATAAAGTACCCTGGGCCGATGAACTACCCTTGGCCTGAAAGTTGCAGGTAAGATCCAGAGAGGCCTGGTCAACATCCCAAGACTAGAAATATATACACATTCAAATACATGTATGTGCAATTATATACAACTATACACATGCAAATATGTATATGTAACGGAAGATCAAGAATCAGAAAGACCCCTACATCTTACATTCTTTTTGTCGTAAATGGATCCCCTTTGAAATTAGGGGCGTGGGGTTGAGGTTATCATTTTGTAGGGGCCTTTGGTCTTTTTTCTACTAAATGTCATGGCTTTGCTGTCTCTACGTTTTGCGAAGGCCAGGTTGCTCTCGGTCTCCCTGGGGAACAGCTGCTCAAAACCAGTTGAAAATCACTACATAATGAGTGTGTCCCACCACACAAGGGTCGAGGCACAAAATCAGTTCAGTTTTCAACACGAAATCTAGCAGGTTGCATGGCTCTACGTTTTTTCAAGTCCCCGTGCCACATGTTGGTTGCCAAAATTGGCCCTCTACGTTTTGCGAAGGCCAGGTTGCTCTCGGTCTCCCTGGGGAACAGCTGCTCAAAGCCAGTTGAAAATCACTACATAATGAGTGTGTCCTATGACACAAGGGTCGAGGCACAAAATCAGCTCAGTTTTCAACACGAAATTCAGCAGGTTGCATGGCTCTACGTTTTTTCAGGTCCTCGTGCCACATGTTGGTTGCCAAAATTGGCCCTCTACCTTTTGCGAAGGCCAGGTTGCTCTCGGTCTTGCTGGGGAACAGCTGCTCAAAACCAGATGAGAATCACTACATAATGAGTGTGTCCCACCACACAAGGGTCGAGGCACAAAATCAGCTCAGTTTTCAACACAAAATTCAGCAGGTTGCATGGCTCTACGTTTTCTCAGGTCCCAGTGCCACATGCTGGTTGCCAAAATTGGCCCTCTACGTTTTGCGAAGGCTAGGTGGAATTCAGGATTCCCCAGGAAATGTATAGCACCAGAAATCCATTCTACAAAGTGTATCAAATTTTGGCCTTAGCCTCCCCCATTTCGTAGAGGAAATTCCAATGGGGATGTAAATGGGGTTTTCTAGTTATAAACCCACCACCATCAACTGGGGTCCCCAGTTGCTGGTGGCTGAGAACCTCGCAGTTCTCCTCGATACTTCCCTGCCAAAAGCTAGTGGATCTGGAGGACAAAGATTTATTACAACTACAATGAAGGATTCCTCGGATGAGCGTGAGAATCGCATCATTCCCTTCAAGGTTCTGAATCAACATCCACGGAATGACGGTCCCTCACTTTCGCACACATGACTACTATTATGATTGGTGCAAATAGTCAGTGGTTGACAGGGGTCATCAACACACATTACTCTTTGGTAAACTAACCACGAAATGATGTACCTCTTAGAACTTTTGATGTTGAACTTCCAGCTCTTCCAGGATAGTTTGACAAGGGGGATAAAAACTAGGCATGATTAGCCAGTACTACAGTCACCATGAGTCAATGATGAGTGAAACATCAATCCATCATCATCAAAAATCCAAGAAAGAATCAACCTCCATAGCATAGCGGCGGACACCAATGCCAACTCTCATCCCTGCCGCGGTCTCACTGTGCTTCCCTGCTGACCCGTGGGAAACAGCTCCTTGATTGTGGCGCAGGAGATTTGTTGCAGGGACCAGGGCTAACCATCGATAGCTGGTCATTGCACTTGGTGGATGATTCGTTGATGACTGACCAAAACATGTAAAATGAGAGTTTGGCACCAAAAGCTGGCTGCTGTTTGTCCAAAAAATGACATGGACATGACTGACCAAAACACGTGCATTTATCCGCACAAGCTGGGTGCAGTCTGTAACATTTCTTCGACATTGCAAACAAATCAATGTGATGTGGAGAAATACATATGGTAAATGAAATGACCCAAGCAGAAATAACTGTTAGCGAAAAAACACAACAACTGTATATAGACAAAGTGTTGGCCAGGAAAACGTTCATACGTAAAGCAAACAAGATTCACAATCATCCAAAAAACACACACACATGCAACCTACTGTTTGATAGCTGCATATATTGCTTCATCATGTTGCAATGTTGCATGTTCCAATCTGATGTACGGAACGACGCTTCCCCAAGCCTGAATGAACTCTATATACATAGCAGCTCTCCATCGACTGATTTCCTTCTGAAAAGAACTGCGGGAAGGTTCTGAACCATACACGAGCCTATGCCCCTAACCACCCACCCCATGTTTGGCAGGAAATCATCAAGAATTTCGCTAGGAACGGATTTGTTCTTAAGCTCCCGGCTGCACAAAAATACGATGGGCTCGCTGGGGTACATGAGGTGACGCAAGTAGTATCAGAATAAAACATGATTGTCACCATTCATTGGCAATAGATAAATGATCATCATTAATTTTCCAACACAAGTAGCCTCTGGTAAACTAACCTGGCTGCGTGGAAAATCCACCATTCATAGTATTCATAGTCACCTTTGCTTCCAGGAGCAACGCAGCAAACATCGGGAACTCAGCAGGGACCCAGGAAGGAAAGTGCGCAGCATCCGGAGGTCGTGACGGCAGGGCCGGGACATATGTCCAGCAATAATTCCCGGCTGCACATGGAAAGGACCTCAGTTGCAAATCGGTTATCAAGACACACAATTGTAGTGGTGTTCACAAGAACTGGTAGCTACCCTAGTTGCTCACCAAAGTTATACAACTAGGTGGTGCCACCCTGTACTTTACGCAACTACCATGTTTGAGGTTAGCTAAACAATATCCTCTACGCAACCGTTGTCTGCCAAATAATCATCACCAACCACCAACTACTATACTTATGATGAACAAGCATCAACATCCCAACAATGCGTTTCTACATCACTAATCCTCATCTGTTGTACAAATTGATATTTCAAGTGTTCATTTCATCAAGTAACCAACTAACCAAACTGGTAAACTAGTAAAATTCATCCACCCATATCCATAATCATCAATCATCAACACACCATGCCCCAGGCTGGTTTATATCCCTATTCTCAACCATCAAACATTATCAACCATTGACAAACTACCATACCCATCATGAACAAATGTACGATAGATGTAATCCTCACCTTGTGTATAATCAACATCCCAATCGTTCACCATTAAAAAAAAACAACTGGATATAGGTGTTTCTCAAAATTGTGGTACCCCCTTTTAATCATTATGTGTTAGCTATTTATCTTAGCACGTGTTAGCTTGCTTGCACCAGCCATAACTTGGGGGGGTCCCTGCTGAAGAAACCCCCACCCACCATGACCACTGCATACCACTGCTTCAGTGTCCTGGCGCAAGGCCGCCAAACCTGCTTCCGCTTGGGCGGCCTTCCGGCGCGACACGTGGAGATCTCGTGGGGAGCACGCGACGCAGATGGTTGGAGTTGGGGGTGAATGGATGGTGTTTTGAATGGATAAAATGATGCTTGAATGATGGGTAAATGATGGTGACGTGGTAGTTGTTCTGTGATGGTCAATAATGGATAATAGTAATGGTTGAATAGAGCTTAACAATGGTCGATTGATGATTGATTCATGGCTGATTGACGGTCAGTAGTAGTATATATTCATTGTTGATTTGATAGCTGATTGATATCATGGTTGATGATTGCTGGATGGTTGAATGACCCACGTTTCCTGGGATTTTCCCGGTAGTTTGTAGCACGGAATTGACACAATCTGTCTTTCAAGCAACTGGTCAGTGAATCCTGCCTCCCATGTATGTGGTGTCTGGGTCGGTCGACCAGTTGTGTGTAACAACAAGCTGGTTGGCGGATGTTCAGCATGTCTTGTCCCCAGTTCCATACATCAAAATCGACTATCAATGGGTTGGCTGATAATTTGCCTTTTGTTGCCTATTGTAACAACCAATCCAGTGGCAGTAGTAGCATTGAATCACTGTCGATTGATACCTTTGCTTCTCTGCTTCTCAGCCAAACCCAGAAATCTTTTCATCTAAGCATGACTTGAGCCCTAGCAAGTATATTACACAATAACTATGATCATCACTTCATAAACAATGGGTTGCCAAGCGAGATCATTCCAACCACAGAATTCAACATTAGAATCACTAACCATCAAATGACCAACAATTACCGGTCAAAATAAGAATTGTTGAACACAGATCAACCATTGTCCACAACTTCTGATCAATCATTGCTTAAGCGGCAATCAACAACTGATTCACCACCGATCGACCATCACTCACTGAATCACAGACTTGCACCGATGATTGCCAATCCTTGTCTGTTCTCAGCAACCTTCCTGAAACTTTGATTTCTAGTAGTTAGACAATAACCATCTTCCCAAAAGTGCTAAAATTCATGCAGGGCCATGCTAGGAATAGCCATGTAGCCATTGATCAACCGTCATCAATGAGCATAACCCTTATCAACGATCGCGAGCCACTAATCAATCACTATAAACCATTAACTCACCAGAGGGTTAAACATCATTCACCAACGACGAACCAAACATATCATGAATCATCAATGACTTCGCTACTATAAACCATTGATTAGTCACAGACTAAGGCATGGAAGAACCACCAACGAAGCATTGATCAACCACACCCGCGCGTTTTTCACCGCACCTCGCCATAGTCTGGGCCCGCATCTGTCAGCAACGTCGCCAACAGCAGGCCTGGAATGGCGCGAAGATCCAGCAATGATTCGTGCTGGATCATCCATCGTTTGACCAAAGGATGGTTCATCAATGGTTCAGCTGGAGATAATCCATGGATAATCGTAAAACAATGGTTAATCAATGGTCAATCAATTAATCATGTTGGAAGGTCTTGTTACATGAGGAAGTTAGTACCTTGGCTAGCCTTTTGGAATCTATGAATGGTTTACTGTTTGGAACGGAATGGTCTACTGTTTGGAACGGCCATGTTCGATTACCAAAGGCTAGCTAACTGGCTGATAAAAATTGCCCATGGTGATCATCCCTAAGGACCATCGGCGTTGAGGGCGGTGGATGGTGAGCAAGGGTGGTAGGTCACAACTGATGATACTCGATGATGATATATAATGATTGCATTACTGGTCAATCACGCTCAATTCTTATTGTTGATAGTCCAATATCATTTGTCTTTACCATCGTTGGAAATCCATCCACGCCAACAATGCCTAATTTTTGTGCCGAGAAACACCCGTGAAGCCTACGACAAACACGGAAACGTAGATTGTTTGTTGTCATATATCTCCAACATCATTTCCGATCCAAACCAAGCTAGTCTGAAAAATGCAGGGACCAAATGAATGGCAAGTCTGGCCTTCATATCCTTCATGAAATAGAATCGGATTTAGCGTATACTTTTTCTCGTCGATTATCAATCTGGTTCGTTGTTTCAACGCCTATGATCAATGAGGCAACCACTTGTGAATACTTGGGAAATTGATGGAAATTGAACATGTTTCAAACCACGAGCGAGCATTGGCCTGACATGGGTTGAGGTGCGCACCAAATCAAAAGCACAAGTGGGCACGCAACAAGATTTAGTACTGGCACTGCAGCTACCGTTCTCGATTGCTCTCCCTGATGCCATATTTGAATGAGTATATGGTGTATCTGCACGCCGTGGCTCAAACCTGCCATAAAACTGTTGTTTGGGATACAGGACCAAGCAAACTGAGGATCAATAAAACTCAAATATCGACACGTAATAGTTTGTGGGATGCTCCATCTGGATTTGGTAAAGAGATCTCTTCCTACCGTGGCGCGTGGATTGTAGTTCCGGGCATGTTTCGCAGCAGGCAAAGGCATCTGTTTAAATACTTGCGGATACATAATTTACCTGTTGATATACCAAAATATTCTGTCTGTATTACCCAGATGCTCCATGTATGGTATTTTTTGACTTTGGCTGCTGTCTGGGAGCTTATTGCTCGCTAGCGGTCCATGTATGGTATATTTGAAAACAATTTTCCAATAAAATGGCCGAAATGCAAGCATAGCAAACTGTGGGGAAATAGAATATGAAAAACTGATTTTCTTCACAAATATAATTCTTGTTCAGTGGAAAAAGTGATTCTGGAGAAGTTGCACATAGAATATGTTTAGCGATGTTTGAAGGTGCAATTAAAATATGAAATATAGAAATGTACATACAAACGCATAGTGAAAATATTCTAAGTGCTCCCAACGTGTCCCTCCCCGAGCATTTTTTTGGAATGACAGATAAGAATATGGGACAAAATTGCTGAATTAGTTTCACATTCTATCTGTGCCGTTACAAACGGAATGCGACGACCCTTCGCCGCCTCTGTGGTACATCCGCATTCTATTTGCCCAACGGGCCCCGTACTTTCTGTCTGGTCACAAAGGTCGCGCTTCAGATCAACCAAATTCTCAATCGATGTCCTTTGCTAAGCACTCACAGCGTGAATTTTGGAGATGGGGTACGTCATCTGACATCGCACATCTGAAGCACCTGCAACTTGTACTGCTCAGAGAGATCCTCTGGAGACCTATTAATGAAGAAAAGAAGGGAAATAGACAGTGACAAACATAAAGTCACTATCTGCATCATCCATTGCAGCACCAATCGTCGAAAACATGCTAAGGCGGGGTCGAACGTTACGAGTCATCTTCAAAATGTTGTTTGAACTTTCAATGTATGCAAAAATGTGCAAACATGTGAAAAAAGGAAACTTACAAATTCAATGATGGTCTTCATGTGTGGTCAAAAAGAAAACCAAATGCATATCGAATATACCATGAAGCATCTGGGTCAGGTGATGGCCGTTTTTATCAAAGCCTTCACAGTCGTTCACCGCAACCACGGCACGCACGCCGTGATTCGTGGCTCCGCACCCACACCGATGCGAACAAATCCATCACCTGGGCGTCGTGGTCGGGTCGAATCATCAGCTCAGCCGCGGGGAGATCAGGGCGAGTCAAGATTCATCTATGGTGCATGCATGGTTGATTAGTCGTGACTAGTTACTAGTTCATTAGATGTTCAATGATGTTCATCATGGTTAGTCGTGTTAAACTGACTAGCTACTAATTGACGGTTGTAATTGACTAGCTTGACTAGTGGTAACTGACTAGTCAAACATGTCACCAGTAGCATTTCTGGCAGAGTTTAAAGCTACCCATCATGGCCTGTAGGATGTTTAGAGTCGGGGTTTTACCTGCGCATGGAGAATCACGTGCCCTGCGTGGAAGTGGAGAACTGCATAGCCGGCGGCTTCGAACTTTTACAACAAATTGGCCGACCCCGGGCGATGTAAGGGGGAGCGTGTTAGGGAATAAGTGTCGACCCCCGGTCAACCTAAGTCATCATAATTTACAGTGTTTTTTGTGTGTGGTGTTCAAAAACATCAGTTTTTACAGGGTTTCGTGGCCGTCGGCGGTCCAGGTGGGGAATTTGGCGATTGCTCTGCCGCTGCCCGGGGCGTCCGGCGAGCCACCACGGGCCGCACATGACCAATTGAACTCGATAGACCGATTGAATTGATACAAATACATTCTTCATATTCCATCTCCACTCATATCATTCTTAACTCGTTCCATGGGCCCAACCTGGCCGGCGCTCGGCTGTCAGGCGTAAGCCCTTAAATAAATCCGGCGATGCCACCGGCTCCAGGCAAACCAAGCCCTAGCTTGCTATACCGGGTGCACCCCCTGGCGCCGACCCTTTTTCCCATGGGTTTTTGCACGCGGTCTTAAAAAACGACATTCTCGCCTGCATTTCGAGCTATTCTTGAGCCATGGACGGCACAAAAATCGGGAAAGTGAGGATGAAGAGAATTTTGTAAAATCCTTTAATTGGGTGGGGACAAGGATTTTTGGGAAAAATGGGGCGCGGTAAAAAAAGGAAAAAACACGATAAGTTGGTGAAAAAAATCTCGTCGCTGGACGAGGTCGGAATTGTGGAGGGTCTGGGGATAGTTGTTTGCTGTTTTTTGGGCCTTCGGCGCGTTGCAAAACCATGTAATTTACACGGTTTTTGCAAATTTGGTCTCAAAGAAAAAATGCCTTGAAAGTGAAAAAACGTGCAAATACCGATGTTTTTTGAAGGGGCAAAAAAACGCTGTAAATACTATGGTCTTTGAAAAAAACATTGTAAATACCATGGTTTTGACCACTTTTTGCGCAAAAACTATTGGTATTCACAGTGTATTTTGCTTGCAACGATTAAGTCACCAGAGAACCCCGAAAAAAGTAGCATCCCCTTTCGGCATCGCCCGTGTGCGAAGCCTGTCAATATCAATCAAAACCATGTCCAGGGTGGAGATTTTCATTTTTTTAAAAAATAACCTATTTTGAAATAGATCTACCCCAGGTAGCGAACTGTCACCAGCACTACTTTCCATGATTGAGACAAACAAACTCGCATGACTTATCTTTCAATTGATCATACCAATATATACCAATATCAATCGAGATGAGAAAAGATGAAGATCCACATCAAACCACTGCATCACTAGCCATCACTAGCCATCACTACCAATATATATTCCAAAATCAAACTCGTACTGCATCACTAGCCATGCTTCATGGAACCATGATCCGCCACCAGGCTTAGCAGCACCGAAACGCCGCAGCGTTCGCCCCCGCGGCATCTTGAACTCGCAAGGCCAAGCCGCCATGAACCAACCATTCATTGACCAAAAAGTTAAGATTGGGTGTTTTTTTATTGGTTGGTTTAGTTAGTTGTTCATTAGTTGGTTATTACGTCATTACTAGCTGGTTCTTCCTTGGTCAGTAGTTGGTTATTAGTTGGTTAATGGTTGTTTGATGGTCGCTAGTGATTGGTTCATGGTTGTTCAATGGTTGAAAGCAAAAGTTGAGACATCTTTTTGCTTGTTTGTTTTTCTTGTCGCTTACATCTCTCTCTCTCTCTTTCTCTGCTCGTTTTTGAGGTTGAAGGATGCAACTTAAAGACTTAAAGGTGTTCCCCGGAAATTGTAGGGAA
>VSDK01027664.1:169440-224437 GCA_009767595.1 Symbiodinium kawagutii | reverse complement strand
ACACCCTGGCATCAAGAAGCAGGAAAACCAAAACCATGATCAGCCACAACAAGACTTGACAAAACGCATCAAGATGCCTCAGCCACTAACAACCTGAAAACCAACTCAATAATATTGTTGCCATTAGTCAAAACAAAAGACTTTCATCATCAATAGCCTAATGGCCAACATCTACCATTCTTTATCATTGACAACCACCATTTACAATCATGAATCCTGAGCCACGTGAATCATTAAGCATTGAATTAATTAAGCTTGATGACGTGTCATGAACCACGGGTTACTGCAACCCCATGGCTCAAACCCTATCATCGGAAACCCCATGGGTCCCGGGTGTTTGGCAGCCCAGCTGGACATGAAGAGCTGATTCAGCAGCGACTTCCTGTGGTGAGGCGGGGTTAGCTTCGGTGGCGTCGGTTCGAAATGGTGAACTGTTAGTTGGTAGTTTCAATTATTTTCGTGGTTGACTGAGTGTTGCTTGTGTAGGATTTTCAATGATAAAAACATGGTGAAGTATTAGGTTATGGTTGGTTGATGCTCGACGAAGTTACGTTTGGAACCGTTGATTGTGGGTTCTGGTTCTTCAGGTTGGTTGGTGAATGCTGGTTGATGACGATCAGATGAATTAGGTGGTGAATTGATGGCTAGACGACGGTTAATTGTTGGTAGAGTACCAGATTGATTGTTGATCGATGGTTGATCAAATACTCATGGATTGGTTGATTAGGTGGTTACTAGTTGTTGATTGCCGGTTGAGGAATGATTGAGGGTTACAAATGGTTGATTCACGGCTCATAGGTTTTTGCCTGATGGCTAGTGGTGGTTGACTCATGGTTCAATATGTTGAAGATGAAGGATTGATGAACAAATGATTGATGCTTCATTGATGGTTGATTGATGCCTTATTGATGTTGCATTATCATTTATTAGCAGCTGATGCATAGCTGATAGGGGATAACAATCTGGAACCAACACTGACCAACCGTTGGGGAACAAGTTGGAAGTACATCATGTCCGCACACCGCAAGGTGGCTGTTACAGATTTGAATGTACCAAAATGATGGATGGATTGTGGTCTGACCGATAATGTTCCACTGAGAGCATTTACGGATGGATCCACATGATGAAGACAGAAAGGAGTGACGATCTTATCTTTCTACGTCGTGATTTCGCACCAAACATGTACAATGCAAGGCAAGCCAATTCTTTTGTGGTTTAGAGGGAAAAGTCATCAACAATGAAACATCACAAGTATTGAAACAGGACGCTAAAACCTGGGGGTTCCCTTTGACACACGGTACTAAAACTGTCATAATGGTTCGGCGACAACCTCCAAGTTGTTTCTCGATACGATCTATGACTTTGACTCTTCCTTCATGTGTCCGATTCAAGATAACCTTACCGTCCACACTGCTCCAATTGATTGCTTACTGAAGATTTGTTCATTGACACCACTCTCAATTCCAAACAAACAACGCACAAGTAGATCACGCGTCCCCGTCATCATCAGGTATTATCAGCTAATATGGACACTTGTTTGCCGTCATCATTTGTCCATGATTTTTCTTCGATTACCATTCGTCATCAACCATGGTCGGATTTGACAAACCAATATCTATATATTATACTATTTCTTAAACACCAGTATGATTCATCAGTCACCAATGACAGCAATTGGGTATGGTCATGTATGGTCATCATCCATGTCTTTCAACCAGCAATAAGCATACGTATCCTTTGAATATCACTACTGTAACAGACTAACAAAGCACTCTTATCCATCAAATATCGCTAGCCATCATTCAACTCTCAATGGCATTGGCATCATCAAGCCTCGTCAACCATCAATTGCCATCATAAAATCACCATAATCATCCTTTAACTACCAATCATCAATCATCATCCTTAGTAACCATATCTCGGCGTCATGAACCCTCAATAATAAGCACCATGAAACCATCATCAACCATCAATAAGCATGATTCACGCATGATCAAACACTAATCAACATCTAGTGGTTCAACTCATGAACCAACCTATGGTACATTGATCACTCACTACCAAACCATCATTAATGATCACTGACCATGATCAACTCTCAGTCAACTAATACGCAATCAAGCGGTCATCAGCTATCGCACATTCACCATCCATCCATCAACCATCAATCCATCATCAAGCCATCCTCAATCCATCATCAATCCATCCATCAACCAGTACTGGTTGGTGGGTGAAACACCCTGTCTTGAAAAATATGCAAAAGTCAACCAACAAACCATTTGGTAATGCACTTGGGAATCAAAATATCAATCAACTCACCAACCAGCTAGTCTTGGTTATTACCCCCATAGTTAACCACAACTAACCATAATTAACCATCGAAAAATCCATGGTTTCTTACATCAAAACCGTCAACCAAACGAACTTCTCAGCTCCGCGGAGCACCATGCGGAGCACCCTGCTCCGCCTTTCGGAGACGAGTTCGGCTGCAGCAAAGCGGCGCACCACGGGTCCTGCGAACGGTGCAAGTTGCTGGCAGGGGCGGGGATGGTGCATCATGGTGTTGTTGACGCGGCTTGAGGATGGTTGAGGACCGCGAAGATGATAGTTATAAAACATGATACATGATTGGTGATGTTATTGTTGATGTTGTTGATGTCGTTATATGCTGTTGGTTGATGTGGCTTGGGGTTGGCGAATGATATTGAATGATACTACAGTGACAAAATGTGATGGTTGATGATGGTGGAGACTCTGAAACAGGTACAACTCGCAGGCGGATGATTTGTCTATCAAACACATGCAAGTGCAATTCTACCCCGTAGACCTAACCCTGATTATGTTTCAACAACCAGGATTGACGTCAATGGTTGCCAAATCAATCACCAACATCAAAAAACAAGGAGTCACAGCAAGATGGGGTAGTAGTTAATATCAGTTGGTAATGGTAAATGTCATTTGGTAATGGGTCATGATCATGGTTGACAAGGGGGAGATAATGATAAATGATGGGTTGAAAATGGATGCCGGTGGATCGTATCCGGCTCAAGGACAGTGTGTGATGGTATGCAATGGTTGGTGCAAAACAAATCTCAATTGTGGAGAAATGATGAGAAATGGAGACACAATTGCAATTTTGGATAAATGAACGGTGAACAGGAAAAGATCCATGGTTACTGTAAGCAAAGTCCTGTTTTGGACCCGTGAAGGAAATCTGATCGGTGAACAGAGTGATGAATAAGTGCGCTGTTGAAACTCTATGTTAGGAACCAACATTGCCCGCTGGATTGCAAGACACATCTTACATGCTAGAAAGGGAGGAAGCACCCTGGCCACCCCAGTTGCTGACCCTGGAAAAACACTGGCCCTCTTCTTGACAGGAGGGCCAGATTCTTGTGGATTCCACAGCACGGATACAGATCTTTCATAGGACAATTTTCCTGAAAAACCAAGGGGCGAAGCATCAAAACCTCATAGCGACTGATCCATGCTAATCCAGATGCTTTGCTAGTGTTGTTTCGGCTCACCAATCGTCAACTCGTTGACAATCATGCATCGCATGTGTTTTACATTATTTGACGAACTTGTTGGCTGATGCTGGTTAAGCAAACTCTTCTTGAACATATAAATAATGGAATTCTGAGGGCGAAGCATGTCAACTTGTCAAGCTGTGAAAACATCGCTAATTCAAAGTCAGTTGGCCACATGCTACTGTCAACCAAAGTTAACCATATGTAATCCAATGAATTGACATTGTGAATCTACTAAAAAGAAAAACACATAGTTAACCATAGTTAACCATACAAAATCCGCTGTTAACCATAGTGAAGCGTATAAAATCCATTGTTAACCCTAGTAAAGCGTATAAAATCCATTGTTAACCCTAGTAAAGCGTATAAAATCCATTGTTATCCATAGTTAAGCGTATAAAATCCGTTGTTATCCATAGTTAAGCGTAGCAAAAATCCGTTGTTATCCATAGTTAAGCGTAACAAAAATCCATTGTTAATCATAGGTACTGCAAGCGTCAAAATCCATTGCTAACCATAGTTAAGCGTATAGTATAAAGTTCATTGTTGACCATAGTTAAGCATGTAAAATCCATTGTGAACCATAGTTAAGCGTATAAAGTTCATTGTTTACCATAGTTAAGCGTATAAAAGCAATTGGTAACCATAGTTAAACGTATAAAGTTCATTGTTAACCATAGTTGAGCGTATAAAATCCATTGTTAACCATAGTTAAGCGTATAAAACCCATTGTTAATCATAGCTAAGCGTTTGAAGTTCATTGTTTACCATAGTCAAGCGTATAAAATCCATTAGCAATCATAGTTAAGCGCATAAAGTTCATGGTTAAAGATAGTTAAGCCTATAAAATCGATTGTCAACCATAGTTAAGCGTATACAAACCGTTGTTAAGCATAGTGAAGCGTATAAAATTCATGGTTAACCATAGTTCAGCGTATAAAATTCATTGATGACCATAATTCAGCGTATAAAATTCATTGTAAACCATAGTTAAGCGTATAAAATTCATTTTTAACCATAGTTGAGCGTACAAAATCCATTGTTTACCATAGTTAAGCGTATAAAATCCATCGTTAACCATAGTTCAGCGTATAAAGTTTGTTGTTGACCATACTTAAGCATATAAAATTCATTGTTAACCATAGTTCAGCGTACAAAAACTAATTGTTAAACATAGTTCAGCGTACAAAATTTATTATTAACCATAGTTAAGCGTATAAAATTCATTGTTAACAAAAGCTAAACGTATAAAATCCATGGTTAACCATGGTTAAGCGTATGCAATCCATTGTTAACCATAGCTCAGCGTATAAAACCCATTGTTAACCATAATTAAGCGTATAAAAATCATTGTTGACCATAGTTCAGCGTACAAAATCAATTGTTAACCATAGTTGAGCGTATAAAATCCATCGTTAACCATAGTTCAGCGTATAAAGTTTGTTGTTAACCATACTTAAGCATATAAAATTCATTGTTAACCATAGTTCAGCGTACAAAATTTATTATTAACCATAGTTAAGTGTATAAAATTCATTGTTAACAAAAGCTAAGCGTATAAAATCCATGGTTAACCATGGTTAAGCGTATGCAATCCATTGTTGACCATAGCTCAGCGTATAAAACCCATTGTTAACCATAATTAAGCGTATAAAATTCATTGTTGACCATAGTTCAGCGTATAAAATCCATCGTTAACCATAGTTCAGCGTATAAAGTTCGTTGTTAACCATACTTAAGCATATAAAATTCATTGTTAACCATAGTTGAGCGTACAAAAACTCATTTGTAACCATAGTTCAGCGTACAAAATTTATTATTAACCATAGTTAAGCGTAAAAAAATCATTGTTAACAAAAGTGAAACGGAAAAAATCCATTGTTAACAAAAGTTAAGCGTATGAAATCCGTTGTTAACCATGGTTAAGCGTATAAAGTTCATTGTTGACCATAGTTAAGCGTATAGAATTTAATGCTAACCACAGTTAAGCGTATAAAACTCATTGTTAACCATAGTTAAGCGTATAAAATCCATTGTTGACCATTGTTGACCATAAATCAGCGTATAAAATCCATTGTTAACCATAGTTAAGCATATTAATACAATCAACTGTTACCCATAGTTAAGCGTATAAAGTTCATTGTTAACCATAGTTAAGCGTATAAAATCCATTATTAACCATAGTTGAGCGTATAAAATCCATCGTTAACCATAGTTCAGCGTATAAAGTTTGTTGTTAACCATACTTAAGCATATAAAATTCATTGTTAACCATAGTTCAGCGTATAAAGTTTGTTGTTAACCATACTTAAGCATATAAAATTCATTGTTAACCATAGTTCAGCGTATAAAATTCATTGTTAACAAAAGCTACGCGTATAAAATCCATTGTTAACCATAGTTCAGCATATCAAAATTCATTGTTAACCATAGTTCAGCATATTAAAATCCATTGTTAACCATGGTTAAGCGTATAAAGTTCATTGTTAGCCATACTTAAGCATATAAAATCCATTGTCAACCATAGTTCAGCGTATAAAATTCATTGTTAACCATAGTTTAGCGTATAAAATCCATTCTTAACCATAGTTAAGCGTATACAATCAACTGTTACCCTTAGTTAAGCATATAAGATCCATTGTTAACCATAGTTAAGCATCTAAAAACCATTGTTAACCATAGTTCAGCGTATTAAAATTCATTGTTAAGCAGAGTTGAGCGTACAAAATTCATTGTTAACCATAGTTAAGCGTAAAAAAACCATTGCCAACCATCGTTTAGCGTATAAAGTTCAATGTTAACCATAGTTAAGCGTATAAAATCCATTGTTAACCATGGTTAAGCGTATAAAGTTCATTGTTGACCATAGTTAAGCGTATAAGATCCATTGTGGACCATAGTTAGGCGTATAAAGTTCATTGTTAACCATAGTTAAGCGTATAAAATCGATTATTAACCATAGTTCAGCCTATAAAATCCATTGTTAACCATAGCTAAGCATCTAAAATCCATTGTTGACCATAGTTCGGCGTATCAAGTTTATTGTCAACCATAGTTAAGCGTAATAAATCCATTATTAACCATAGTTGAGCGTATAAAATCCATTGTGAACCATAGTTAATTAAGCATCTAAAATCCCTTGTTAACCATAGTTCAGCGTATAAAATGCATAGACAAATACCATTCGATCTCTACTGAGTCAGGTGATGCGGAACAGGCCTTCAAAACCTCGCAGCAAAAGCTCCAGAACTAAACGCTGGCCCTGGGCGGCAGCCACAGATCGTCGGGCCATGTCGGCCTTGGTTCATGGTACCAGCCGTACACCCTGGTGATCTAACATGGCAATGGAAAAGTAATTTTAAATGTAACTACGGTAAGTCACCAGAATGTACATTCTAAATCCAAGAACATTTCCAATAGGTAAGTAATCTACTTACATGGTGGATTATCCAGCCAGCTATGTTTGATCACCAGAGCGTAACCCCTGGGCTTACCCAATTTTGGTGGCTTACAGATCCCTGGTTACAACTTATTTCTTAGTGGCTACTCAATCACATCCCAACAACACTAAGCCAAGTTGGTGGCTGCAAGCCACCCAGTAATACAACCAATTGGGGTATTACGAATTGTGGACATGAAATTTGATAGTGACACTATATAGGTGTCTCAAAATAAGCGAATCCCCAAAATCATCCTTTATATTCAGCATTTATAGTAATAAACGCACCAAATTGGGGTTCCCTATTTCAAGACACCTCCCATTCAGCAACAACATGAATTCTGATCAGGTGCCACTCCAGGTGGCTCTATGTAGCTCCAACTGGCTCCCCCTTTAAAGGGCTATAAGGATACCCCTGGCTCCAAGCAGCTCCCGCCCAACCACCAGCCAGATGAGGTTCATTAAACTTGATGGCCAATATGGATCAACCACAAACCCGAGAAGCAATGAGATCTCATAACGCTCCAAGAATCCCTCAGAAATGCCCTTACTGAGGAGTTGTCAGTGGGAGGTATCCCCCAGTCACCCTATCAGCTTTCCCATTATGCTTCCTCTGAATTGATAAACCTATGTGGAATTTATTTTCATCCTGGGTTAGCACGAATAGGTGTTGATCAACCACGAATAGGGAATCAATTGATGTTCATGATGCTAATGATGGATTAATTACTTGTATTTTTGCAGGTCTAGGTGTTTGACTTAGCAGGTAACAAAAATGCTTTTCCAGCTGGTGTTGACTAAGCTGGTATTGACCAACCAGAATGTATTGATCTTTCCAGCCGCTGTTGACTTCCTAGATGTACCTTCTTCTACGAACCAGGTGTACTGCCAATGAAGCATGGGACGCAAACTTGTGATTGTGATCCATCGAAAAAAATCAAACAACTGAATGGTCGACTATCAAACATCAACGGATCAAAGCCGACGGGGCAATTCTACCGGTTGGGTTAGGCAACCAGCCTGTTTTGAAAGCGTCCATGCCCGCAATAATGTGGACCTACCTGTATGCCATGACCACTTGTCAATCTGAAACCTGTGAACCTAGATTCAAATCACATGACACCCGTTGACAAACAGTTGTCGGAAACTTCTGGATATAAAACCAAATCACCAAAAAATTATATTAATATCATTTCCCCCCACCGTCTGAACCTGTTCGGTTGGGTTTACCAATGGCTATACCCAACCTTACAAAACTCCCCAGGGATTGAAGCGTCAGATTCTTGAAGTTGGTATCCAACTATTACCCAAAGGTTAGGCTGAATCGGGTGTACCAACCATTCACCCACCAGTTGACCACCAACCACCAACCCTACCAATCAAGCGGCTTACAAGGTGGGGCCCCTGGTTACAACTTGGTTCAGAAGGCCGTTTAACTGTAGTCATATAGTTGCCCTCGGTCTCAAGTAATAGCGGGTTAGGGGCCCACCAACCGTATGTGCTTGCCTGCAAGGTTGGTACTGCTCCAGCCACTCCGCTGGACCGCAGAACCATGCCAAGTGTTGAGTCAGAGACTTGCCCCGCATTTGAGGTCGTCATCTCAGTCTGCAATTTCTCGGGGAGGTTGCTCCTGTTACTCCAAATGTTAACATCGAAGATTTGGTAGTTTCTCAAGGCACATGGGACCCCAAGTTATGGTTGGTTCATAACTAGAAATGGTTGGTGGATGACGTTAACTGGGGTACCCCCAGCTATCGAGAAACACCCATTTGCTGCCCACCATTGACCCATCACTAACCAACGAGTTGCTCCACCCACACCCTGTCCTCCTCGCAACGCTCGTTGGCTGAAAGCAATTGTGCCATGCCTGTGCCAACTGGCGTACCCAGCAACCAATGAACGTATGTGGCTGGTGGCTATATAGGTATGTGCCAAAATTGGGTAACCAATGGGCCACACAAAAAAACTGCTTATTTTTTGAATGGAAACCATAGGTTTTGTGGTACCACTATTTTGGCACATACCCATATATGGTGGTCTAAAAAAAGGGAATCCCACAAATGTTTGGATATCACTTTAAATAGTTTAGAAAGGCTGACTTTGGGGTCCCCGATTTTGCGAGCAACCAGGTAACCCCTCCTGTCAAAAAAATAGTCAATGAGATACATATCTTTGATGGAAATTCAGATGAGATATCTTTGGTGGTTAGAACTGATTCCCAAAAACAATCAATGAGATATTTTTCCCCAGGTATGGTTGTAAGTAAAACGTGTCAAGCCGACAATGAACAAACAACAATAACAACAGCAAAGAGTCCAAAATCATTTCCTGAAGCAAAACACAACTTCTTAGATGTGCATCCCCAGGAATAACTGGTAGCATGGTTAAAGGGCTTATGAGCGACCTCATGGCTATAACCATGGTTAGAGGGCTTATCAACTGAAGTCATAGCCATGGGCCATGGGTTGATAAAGACCATGGCTTTTGTACCCCAGCTGCACCTTCCAGTTGGTGAACGTCTGGATGCAGCTGAGACAACCGAGTAAGCAGTGCCCTCTGACTAGTGGTGATTCTGCTGCTCCGTGGTCAGAATTGTTGTGAAAATAATATGGTTTAGGATGGCCAGTAGGTTTGTATTAACCACAACATGTAGAGAATGGTCGTCAGCACTGATGGCGGTGAATGCTGGCCAATCATGGCATGCTTAGAATGTTCAATGACACTTGAGCAGGGTTGACAATCATGGTTCGTACATACTGGCACTATGGGATGACAACACCGGCCCCGCGTTGAGAATTGTGATGCACAAAATGGGATCCTTTCAATCACTAGAACCCCATTCGAAACCTTTTTCAACCATGGTGAACGAGAAGGTCTGGGTGTTTGCTTGTGGCTAGTGGCTGGTTTATGATACGTAATCTGTTATCATTGCCAATATGAAGGTAAATAATGTTTCTGATGACAGTTACTAAATGTGACTAGTATCTATACTCAATCATGGAAAATGTTAATCAAACATGTTTGTTCTGCTTCATCGTGGTCAATCATTTTTTTTCACAATCATTCAGCATACCACGTAGGCCCTAGTACACACGGTGCCCAACGCAGCACTGGCACAGCAATCCGACCCTGCGTGCCAGTGGCACTTCAAAACTTGGCTTTGCTGTGCCGCAGGAATCCGGCGGTCTAGGCCGAACCTTTATTAACCACCAAGAAGCATTATATTAACCTCCATCAGACCAATAGCTCATTATTAAATAGTAAACATCGCATTACCGCTCGTTAATCATTGATCAACCGATAAATGATGGAGGTAAATACCATTAATGATTGATTGATCCATCACTAATGAATTAGTAATCAACCATACATCAACCCCTCGTACATTTGTATTTTTACCAGTTCCCAGCGACTGCCGGCACCTTCGTCCAAGAAGTCCAGCAAGATGGCACTCCACATGGCGCGACTATCGCAGGACATGGTGAGAAGGGCCTGGTGACGCGAGCGACAACAACGCTGTGGTTGAGTGGTTGAGTGGTTGAGCTATGGTTGAGTCGTGGTTGATTAATGGTCGAGCCAACTGTGGATCACTAATGCTTAATGGTTCATGCCAAAGGTTGATTCCTTAGCTGGTGATAGTTGATTAGTGGTTAGTATCATATTTGTTTCATGCTTGATAATGGCTGATGAATGGTTGGCTCATGGCCAGTAATGGTTGAATAATGGATGATTGATAATTACCGTAATTTCACGCTTCATTAGTACTTGATCAATGGTTGAGTCATGGTTTGAAATAGTTGACTGATTACGAATATATTTTGTGGTTGAGAATCATAACGACTGTGGACAATTGCTGACTTGGTAGTAATGGATAACAACAAGTGTAATAATGCTATTGATGGTACTTGTATTAGAAAACTGATTGGTGGTTTCAACCCCCATGAGAAATACTAGTCAACCAACCATTTGTTCATGATTACTAAGGAAAATGAATAATGTTTAGAAACACCAGCCAGTAAAAATTGCAAAAACATACCATGAGAACAACGACAATAAGATTAACAACCGAAAAAAGGATATCATAGGCTATCCCTGATGGTATATCTAATTGCGGTTGATTACTTTACTACTACAGCCTGGTGAATGGTTGACTCCCGGTAATGGTGGATTTGATTGTTGCCGGCAAGTGGTTGATAAGTATCATGTTTCTGCTGCTGGTCAAGCATGCTTGACACTAGTTGGTCATGGCTAATGTTTCGGATGATGGTCGGTAAGGGTGAAACATGATGATAACAAATGGTAGTAACAGATTTCTCGCGGATAAACCGCTATGCTACACATATCCGACTTTTGGAAAAAGTAACGATGGTTCATCACATCATCACTAATGACGATCCATAGTGAACAATAATTGATGATGGCTGTGAATGATATCAATGATTGATGATTGACAATGAGTGAGAGTGGCCACTGGTGTTTCATAAGCCAGCATGACCTTAGGGCCTGAGCAAACCACAAGTGCCAAAAAAACAATTATGTACGCAACAGCAGCAATCACAACATCACCGTCAGCACCAGCAATAACTTTCGGCACAAACACCACAAACAAATGTCCACACGCACTTGGGATCAGAGAAACATCGAACTTTAAGTTGAATCAACCAAAATGGTGGATCACCTTCACTCTCCGGATGTTGATACGATCTTTGCAGCATCGTGGATTGATTGCAGCAAACATCCAATGATCCTGTGTATCAATTATCGCTGCTTTTCATCTATGCAAGTGTTATTGCTTAAACACAAATTATGATTGCATTTTTCATGCTGTTACTATGTGGATGTTAATTCTAGTGACTACGGCCACTGCTGATGAATCTCATAGAATTGAACAAAATAAATATAAAATTTGTACAACCATCCTGCATAACTTGCCTTTTACGGTGGTGAAATCGGATCAGGAGAGTCACAACCCTCACCATGACTAAGTATGTTATCTTGGTGGCTTCTACATCCCTTGCAAACATTCTAAGTTTTACTGGATCCACCCTAGCCAAACCCTGACATTTGCCCTGCTCTTTTCCACACGCACAGAACTTCACCTTGCGGGCCGACGTTCGCACGTCTGAGGGAGCAGTCCTGCAGCTGAAAATCAACCGTCGCTGAAGGCTTGGCTCATGGCTACGGATCACACAATGATTGTTGAATGGTTACTGAATGGTTGCTTAATAGTTTTTGAATGGTAACTTAATAATTGGTGAATGGTAACTCAATATTTGTCGAATGGTAAGTTTAAATCGCTCAATATTTTTCAATGGTAGCTTAATAGTTTTTGAATGGTAACTGAATATTTTGTTGAATGGTCGCTTAAAAATCAAATTTGCTTAATACCCATCTTTGAACCCAAGATTTCCGACATGGATCATACAGCCGAGAGCTTTCAATGTTGAACGGATGGTCGTTAAAACTCAAAATTGTGCTGTGAACGTAAATGGCTCAAACATAGTCGTCGGATAGCGACCAGCTATCATTGTTGGGGGCATCATCCCCAAACCAGCAACATGAACCGGTTTCTGCAACATAACTGGCCATTACTAAAACCTGTCAACTGGCATTGGGTTGGAAATTGTTTGGGGAATATATTTTTTTTAGTTTGGGGAATTTTTCCTTTTTTCCTTTCCTGGAGCCCTTCCCCTAGTATTTGCAGCAGTTTCGAGCCAGAACCTGTCATTTTGCGCGGTATTTGCTGCATTTTGGGAAATAAGCATCTTGCTCTGCACGGTATTTGCTGCGTTTGGGGAAATAAGTCCCTACTTTGCACGGTATTTGGTGCATTTTGGGAAAGCAGACTCCTACTTTGCATGGTATTTGCTGCATTTTGGGAAAGCAGACTCCTACTTTGCGTGGTATTTTCTGCATTTTGGGAAAGCAAACTCCTACTTCCAAGATTATTTGATAGATGTCGGTGCTTCACATTTCCATAAAGGAGGGGGGGTTCATGTTGTTGATGTTGAGCAAAACACCCCCATTGGCAAAGCCTGCTGCAATTGCGTTTGTTGTTGTTGTTGTTGGTGGTGGTGGTGGTGGTGGGTGGTTACTGTCGGTGATTGTTGTGATCGTGGATGGTTGTTGGTGATTGTTGTGATTGTTGCTGTTGGTGATTGTTGTGATTAAGCTGGGGGGTTGGGGCGGGGGGCGCAGCCCTCCCCATCCGTAACAAGAGATGAGCATAAATCACATATAATATATGAGGAAAAATGATACATGATGATCTGGTAGAAATGATGCATGATAGCGGGAGGTTGGGGGGGGCGTAACAAGAGATGAGAATAAATCACATATAATCTAAAGGTAGGAAAAATGATGCAAGATTATCTGATATAAATTATCCCCATGCGTAACAAGGGATGAAATCAATCACATAGAATATATGATTTAAAAAAATGGTAGATGATGATCTGATATATATGATACATGATAGCGGGGAGGGCTGTTTTAGGGTTTGAAATTTTAGGGTTAAAGGTTTTCAGGGTTTGAGGGTTTGGGTCTTTCAGCGTTTTGGTGTTTTAAGGTTTAGGTGTTTTAGGGTCTTGAGGTTTTAAGGTTTAGGAGTTTTAAGATTTGCCTTGCCTCTGCAAGGCAGAAAAACAAAGAAACAAAAAAACAAAGAAGCAGAGAAGCAGAGAAGCAGAAAAGCAGAGAGGCAGAAAAACAGAAAAGCAGGAAAGCAGGGAAGCAGAAAAGCAGGAAAGCAGAAAAGAAGAAAAGCAGGAAAGCGGAGAAGCAGAAAAGCAAAAAAGCAGTAAAGCAGAAAAGCAGCAAAGCAGGAAAACAACAGGGATAGGGAAAAAAGAACAAATCCTCAAACTAAAAAAAATAAATTCCCTAAAAAAATGGCCCTCCACTGGTATTTGACATGTTTATATAGTTTATTGACAAATCAAGTGGTTGCATTGATGAACGAAAACAACCATTATCATTCATTATCAATGTATACAATTTCTTATCCAACTTATACTGATTGATTATCATTATCACAAATGATATTTCCTAAATCTGAACTAGTATCCATTACAAGAACCATCATCAACCATTAGAAGGCCCCATCAATCAATGTTAAGTTTAGGACCACAAGCAACCGTTGCTAACCATAGTCAAACGTTATCAACTGCAAACAACCATAATTCAAATAACACCGTGATTCATTATCATTCTCAACAGCTCCTTCAAAACGCCCTTGGACCTACCCCCGGCTACAGCTGGCCGCCCACAGCGCCCGAGATTGATCTCCTCTGCGGCGACTCTTCCTGGCAGCCAAGAAAAGCCAGGGAGAACCCCACAACTGACAGGCCAGGAACCCCAGCTAACAAGCGCGGGGGATACAACCCAGCAATAGCAGGAGCAATAGCAGGAGCAATAGCAGGAGCAATAACGGAAAATATCATAAACTACAAATTTTCATGGTCAATAATGATCAAGAACGGCTAATTGATCACAAAGACAATAAAATCATGTCCGCAGAAAACCACTTCCCCACTGCTATCGCAAACGCACCTACAGTTGACATGGTCGATGCTTGCAGCCCCACAATCTCCGCACTGGGTTTTGTGATTTCCCGCACGGTTTCAACCTTACACAGCAACAAAACATGAGATTTGAGGAACGTGGCCACGTTTTCTCGTGGCATTTTTCTCTATCATTGAAGAAGCATTCTGAATTCTATGTGAACGGGTTCTTGAAAACTCAAAAGAGGAAGCATGGTGCGTTGCGACCTTTCTGCAAATTTCATCGGATAGATCATGGCATCAGCCACCACTCACACCAAGAACCGGCGTCCGAATGTCAAAAGCTAAACTTAACTGCCGTTTTCACTGCTGCGTCAGCTGATGCAGCTTTAGTTGCTACAGCCTTGGCCTTAGCTGATGTGTTTTTTCTCATCCTCTCAGGGGCACTGGTGACAGCAGGTCTCAATTGCAGGGTGCTGCCGGAACTTGCTGGTAATCCTTTCGGACAGCACACCGCGCACGGTTGGAAAGGGGACACCAGCGAATAAAAAAACATGAGTTCCGCGGAGCTGTATCAGCACAGGAGTCTTCAGCGGACCGGGCATGGGCAGCTGAGGCCGTGATTTTGGGTCTTGGTGTCTTCTCTGGCGTCGATGGTCCTCTCCATTCACCGTCAATGCTGGTGAATCCGCCTATCAAAACCATAGCGAAAGCAGCACACCATATGGGTGGGTGCCAAAACAGGGCAACCAATAACCCACCCAGAAAATGATCATTTTACATATGGAAACCCTTGGTTCATGAGGGGTCCCATGATTTTGGCATCCATATGGCGGTCAAAACATGTCAAAACCATCCCAAACGACTCCACCACTTCACAGCCCTGGGCTTGGTGGTGGCGCGTCCCTTGGCCCAACCAGTTGAGCGCCATCCAGGTCTGCCCAGCGGACCTCCGGGGTGAGCAATGACAGCAACACCTTGACCTGGCATTCCAACTGAGCACTCCGGCATGAAAAATAGGCGCAAGTCAATCATTGATTGATAGTTCAATTGATTATTCAGGAAAATAAGAACGCTCAAAACCACCAAGCAGTGTTCTCCTTCATCAGTTTGCAATGCGTTTTCTGCAGCGATTCTGCAGCGGACTCTCAAATGGCAGTGTTAGGTGAACATGAATGAAATTGCAATGCTCGACATCAGTGCTAGTGAACCAAATCACAATAACCGAGCCCTTTCGCACAGACATTTCCAGTGGTTGGAATCATTGTCCCAGTTGGTTCAAATGGGTGGTTCAAATCACCAATGAGATCGCTTGGCGATCAACCCAATTCATGGTTGGACCCGAAACATTGCCAGCTTCGGTCATCGCCAAACAACCAAGCAGGAAGCCCTTCACTTAGCCAAGGAGCAACGGGCAAAACTCTATAGATTCAGATGTTGAACATACTTGATGTAAATCTTTGCATATACGGGGCTTTCTCGAGATAGGGAACTCCCAAAGTTATGGTTGGTTTATTGCTATAAATGGTTAATCCATGATTTGGGGTGTCCCCTGTTTTGAGAAACACACACTTGCAAATCAGGAAAACACACACATTCAATGCAACAATGACGTCTTGTCCTTGGCTAATCATCAGCGCTGGTCAAGTGTTCCGAATCTTGGGGGTATCCCCCTCTGGTAAACGTTGGTAAGCCCCGACAGTTCTGTGAGGTACTGATGGTGATCCAGATTGGTCAGTCACGGAATGAAATCAACACAAACCAACGTTACCCATCACAAATACTCCATGGTGCCGGAATGCTTACCTACATGACTGGGTAAGTTGAAATAGGAAACACTGGTAAATACTGAAGATTCACCAAGATAAGAATTGGCCATCCTGATACGGTCCAAACCAAACGGAAATTACAAGCACATATCACCTATTCTCCACCATGGATACTTATCAGATTGTCAAACTGACTTGAACGTGAGGAAAGCCAATGGTTCAACACCTGTAAGCATGGTAAGCGTGGTTCGAACATTGTTCAAACATGGTATGAATGGATTCTTGGACCATCATGTCAGAACTATGCTTGAACAATGATCAGCCACATGATTCAGCATCATTAAGTATAATTAAAGCGGAAGGGTGCAGCCGTCACAAACCATAGCCAACAATTCATTGGCCATGGGATCTAATTACATCGGTTATCAACCAGGTCAAAACACTAGCAAACACCAACCAACCATTGTCAACCATCGTTGACCACCAATCATGTTCCAACAATCATCAACCAACAATCATTAAATTAGTCAAACATACTTAAGCAACAATCATGTCTTGACAATCGGCAACCAACAACCATTCAAATCATGAACCAACAATCAACAACTAGAAACCAACTAATCAACCAATCCATGACTGTTTGATGAACCATTGATCAACAATCAATCTGGTAACGAACAATCGACCCTGGTTTCAAGCTCTTTACGAAGCCATGCACAGCCACCATGGTTCCACTTTCGCTCTTCCCAGAGCTGGACACAGCATCCCTATGCGACGCCTGACACGAGCGAAAGGAAGAACTCGCGCCTTAGCGCGCGGAGCGTCAAGGAGCTCAGCATGAGTGGTGAATGGTTAATGATGGTTCATCAAGTTTCATCATGGGTGCTTGATGGTCAATGATGGGTCAACATGGCTCATTGATGGTTGATGATGGGTCGTCATGGCTGAACATGGTTAATTAAGAATGGTCAATGGTAGTTAAGAGTGGTTAAACGTGGTTGAGGATGCTTAAACGTGGTTAAGACTGATTAAGCGTCGTCTACGAGATAATTGATTCTTGTCAACAATGGTTTCCCTCTCCGGACGAATATGAATCATGGCACGTTATTATGGTTGACAATGTTAATGTAATGATTGCGAGCAGTGGTAGACAATGATTGAAAAATCCTGAATCCTGCTTCACATTGGAAACCAATCATTTGACAATGGCAAAGGCAAAGACTGGCGTCTACCTCGGGTGGCTAAGTCTTGATCACCAACATGGGTTGCATAGCCTTCGTTGGAAGTGGCTATATTGGTTGCAGTCTCAACTTCTATCCACTATGATCCCTGGTGGTATCCGCTGGTTGGTAAGGGACTAGCCAACGAAAACAGGCATGTCGTTTCACTGGTACCTCTAAGGAGCAAACACAGGAGGTTAACTTTTTCAATCACTGGAGTCGTTGCTCCATTTTTCGATGACTGCGACACATGGGCGGCGATAATCATATGATTGTTGGCAACCCTTTACCCTATTAGAAACTAAACTGTGATATGATATGCGCTTCAGTATCCATCACAACAAAAATGCTGAAACTTACTGTTGTTATGGGGATTGTCATCAGCCAATTACTTAATCAATGATATGGTGGATTCTTTGAATGGGTGACCCTCAAAATGGATGGTTTATTATCATCAATGATTTCTATTAGATTAAATGCACGTTCCCAATTTTAAGAAACCATTAACCATCATGTTTGTCTCTGCCCAATTGCTCATAATGCCTTGTGACTTAATCTTGCCCAACTGCTTTTAGATGATTAGTATTGCCCAATTGCTGCCCAATTGATTTTACATGTCCCATGAAAGCAAAAAGTTTCATTGAGATTTGAAACCCAAAGAAAATCTAGCTGCTCTATGCTGCTCTGGGATCCCAACTCTCGGTCTCGCCTGGCCGATGGGCATGGTGGCGAGCATGATGAAACTTGGCTGTTTTACCCGGGTTCCTTGGGGATACCCTGGGTATGCAAGTGCTTCAAAGGGTTTCGTACCACTAGTTGTTACTACGAAGAACCATCCCAAAGAAGTGGGTTTTCCATGGTTTTGCACGTCTGCGTTGGTATTATTTGGGATATTTGGGTTCCTACTGGTTGAGAATCGTTGATCATGGTGGATACTCATGGGTCGTTTTGGCAAATGGCTGATCGTATTGGTAGGCATTTAGTTTATTAGTATCCATTAGTGATTGATGGACAAGTGAGTGACCATGTTAAGTTAGAGCTGGCAAATAATAAGCATAGTTGATGGCAACGATGAAGAAAGGGAAAATACTGGTTTTTGGGGAACACATTCACTATTGTTGGACAAACCCATATCAACAGGATAATGCGGATCATAATCTATCCAGTGGAGCAATGTTTTCCAAAACTGTAATTACCTGGGCATAAACTATGCACAGTGGATCTGCTACCATATGGGTTCAATAACCAACAACAACTTTATGTTTTTTTAGGTAATGATGGGACATGATGGGACCAAAAATCATAGATAGAACTGACGGAAAGTGGATGTGAGTGCCAATCTTAATCATTATCACGTTGTGGATCAACATATAAATATAAATCCCCACCGCCAGGAAAACATTGAGGATGTTACAGCCGATTGACTGAAACGAACTGTGACTGCCAATTCATTTTGGTTGGGTCTTGTTGTTGGGGTTGTACCAATGGTTCAAAAAGGGTTACGTTGATGTCGACAAGCAGATGTTTGCAGACACACGCACATATACGCAAAACATGCTTGAGAGTTGGAAACAAAAACATGAAAAGACAAAAGACGTGCATAGATGGAGGGATGGACAGGCGGGCAAAAGGGAAAGAAACAACTATCACAATCGAACATATAGTGTGTAAAACTATGCAAGAACATGCTAGAACACTCATCGTGGTACCTATATAGGGTTAGCTACAAAATAAGCACTGCGGCATCGGCAGGACCCACAACACAGCCAAAAATAGTCAGACATATTCGTCATTGTTTGCCAGGAATCTATCAGTTTTTGGTGTGAATTGTTTCTCCACAGCCCTGAGAGCAAGGATCCGACATTCACAAGGCAACGTGCATGCACCCAAACGAACACGCGCACACAAAGCTGTACATGTGTAAATGATCAATAATCCCACAAAATAAAATTCATGTGCATCCACCACCCAAGTCATATAATAAGACACTGTCTGCATGTGCAAATAGAGATGACTGGCGCCGGCGCCCAAAAAAGGTGGAACAAAGAATCAAACTCCAGTCGTTTTCACAAGTTAGAACTATAAACTTGGTTGATGGCTTCAACCCCTTTGAAAAATATCAGTCACCCAACCAATCATTTATTCATACTAGGGAAAATAGGCTTCAAACCACTAGCCAAACAAACACAAAAAGCACAAATCCAACAAGATCTGATGGTCATTGAGCCCAACAACCACTCCCAACCAAAAAAACTCCAAAGGGACTGGGGAAGGCTTAATACCAATAAACCAACATTTGTAGGATCCGAGATTAACCAGGAACAGTTGTCTACAGGTTCTAGGTCAATATTAATCAACAAGTTCAAGAAGGATCACAACCAATAATACGGAAAACTATGGTTAATTAATGATGGTGCACCAGGGGTACAGGGCATTGACCCACAGCCGACAATATATGAGAGTAATAGGGGATTGACAGCGAGGAAAACGAAGAGTACTGGTTGCTGGTGAGGCCGAGAATTCGTGCTGAGGTCGGTCGGCTTCTTCGACATGGCGCCTATATTGAGACTTGGACGTCACATGGTTGCCCAGTGAAGAAACACAAGAAAGTGAACACCTGCAATGTGTTCCAAGCATTCTCCACTGGGCGGTAATCATCCCAGAATAGAAAATTCTTGTGGCGCCTGAGTTTTCATAGCAAATTGCGAGCCAAGAGCAGGTTTGTGCAAAACATCATCCTGCCCAAACAGCTCATCGAAGGGGAGAACCAGCGTCTTGTCTTGGTGGCACAGACAAGATCTGACACGCGTGGTTGATGGTCTGGAGAATGTTGGGCCACAAGATCCCGTCGTCTCCGTGCTGACCCACGAGCTCACATAAATCTACACAGCACTGTCCTCACAATTTAGCCAAACCGCACGAATAGATCCTACACCATCTGGGATGGATGAAACCTTCAAATACTCGGATGAACGCCACATTTCGTCAACACAATCTCCGAAGATTAATCATAGTGGTTTTCCATGGCTTTCCAACAAACAATAGAAGTATGCTTAGAACACTACTGGTAGTTCCAAATCACTTCCTCAAAAGGCCCTTTAAAGGGCGGCCCGTCCTGGGTTGAGCCCAGAGCGCTGATGCTTCACATGAACCATGGTCACGGCCAGCCATAACCAATAATTGTTTGCCGGGGAACTGCTTGTCCAAACATGTTGGTAGCCAAAATAGCCAACAACTTTTTTGCCAACAAACCTTCCAACTAAAAGATTGGTTTCACTTTTGGTTCGCCATGAGGCCAAATGACTGCCAAAGCCGCATGCACAGCGGTACACAGCGGTTTCATGGCCTACCTGGGCGACATCAATGGATAATCTGGGATTCACTACCTACTCGCGAGGAAAAAACATGACTCAACATGCATTTTGTGGTGCGGTATGGTGTGGTTCCCTCAATCTTAAGGACAACACAATGTGTGGCCAAAGAGTCAGTCACAGCAGTTTCCCAACCACAATGCAAGTTGGTCTCTTCCTACTGACCTACTGTACTGGTTGGCTCGTTTGTTTCATTGCCGTTGATCACCACCTCTAGGCCAGCCCTGGAAGAGCTTCGGCCAACCCCAGGGACTGCAACTCCTCAGGTGGATCCATAAGAAACCATGCAAACCCAGGCTGACCAATGGCTAAGCTGGGCTCTCACCGCACTATTCACTCGTGACTTCACTCAAAAACGAAATGATAATCCCTACGTCCTGCATATCAGCACCATGCACCAAGATTCACCGGCATCAGCCATGGGTGAACCATCATTCACAATGATCAATCACCACTGTAATGCTATAGCCTTACCAACATCAACCACCACTAACCACCGCCACCAGTTCTGTAAAGCATGAGCCAGTGAGCCATCCTCAACCCACCTCCGCTTCGAAACCTCCGGGCTAGGAGTTCGCACCTGACATGGTGAACACGTTGGACGTGGTTTTGTTAATGTTTGTTGATGGGTGCCGTTGGCGTTTTTTTTGTTGTTGTCGTTGACGTTGTTGTCATTGATGTTGTTGTTGATGTTGATGTTGCTGTTGTTGTTGATGTTGATGTTGTTGTTGATGTTATTGAGTCTAATGTTGTTGTTGATGTTGTTGAGTCTAATGTTGTTGTTGTTGTTGATGTTGATGTTGTTGTTGATGATGTTGGTGTTGTTGCTCACGTTGTTGTTGATGTTGATGTTGATTGTCATGTTTTTGTTTAAGTTGATGTTGTTGTTGATGTTGTTGATGTTGTCGTTGTCATTGTTGCTGTTGATGTAGTTGTTGATGTTGTTGTTGAAGTTGATGTTGTTGTTGATCTGATTTTTGTTGTTGATGTTGATGATGTTGCAGACGTTGACGTTGATGTTGTTGTTGTTGTTGTTGTTGTTGTTGTTGGTGGTGGTGGTGGTGGTGGTGGTGGTGGTGGTGGTGGTGGTGTTGCTGATGTTGTTGTTGATGTTGATGTTGATCATGTTGTTGATGTTGGTGTTGATGATGTTTGTCATGTTTTTGTTTCTGTTGATGTTGCTGTTGATGTTGATGATGTTGTTGTTGATGTTGATGTTTCTGTTGTTGTTGTTGTTGTTGATGTTGTTGTTGTTGTTGCTGCCCTTGTTCTTGGTTTTGTTGTTGTTGTTGTTGTCAGTTGTTGTTAGTGTTGTTGTTGTTGGTGGTGGTGGTGATGATGTTGTTGATGTTGATGTTGTTGTTGATGTTGATGTTTATGTTGATGTTGAAGTTGTTGTTGCTGCCCTTGTTGTTGTTGTTGTTGTCGTTGCTGTTGGTGTTGTTGCCATTGATGTTGTTGTTGTTGTTGTTGTTGTTGTTGCCCTTGTTCTTGTTCTTGTTGTTGTTGTTGTTGTTGTTGCCCTTGTTGTTGTTGGTGGTGTTGTTGTTGTTGTTGCATGAAAGGGATAGCCATGTCAGGAACTCTCAAAGGTGGCAATCTCAAACAATGGATCGTTTGTTACTATAAGCATCTATACTGTACATGATTTGATATTGGATGATTTGCAGGCGTCCCCTATTTTGGAGAAACACCCACGTGTTACTGTAAATGCCAGGAGCTGAGGTAAACAAACAATCAAACAAAAAACCAACAACAAATATTTGATGATCGTACATGATGAAAACAATTTGGGTTCATGAGATTTGGCTGTGGCTGATGATGAAGAATGGTTGTCAACGGCAACAATGAGGACAACGACGACTTCGTATGGCTTCGTCAACGCACGCATGGGCAAACTCGTTGGCAGCCATGGGGCGCAGCTGCCTACCTCACCGTGCTTAGTTTACCAAGCAGCAACGACTTAGCAGCAATTGTAAGCGTAGCACTGTATCAATAGTAAATAGTTGGAGAAGTAATTCTTTAACTGCAATACTTACTATACCAGTAAGACAATCGTTGGAGAATGAAAGCGACTCTCCAAACCAATGTCCATCTCAAGCAATACTGTATCATGGTCAAGTAATTATTCGTAAACTGTACTAAGACTGAATTAATCGTTGACATCCATTGACATAGAGGCATTCCAAAGTCAAACCATTAATCTTATGGCTAGTGCAAAACTTCCCAAGATCATTTCAGTCAAATGCCTAACAAGCTAACATGGTTCATTCTTGAGTCCAAGACTCTTGATGGTCGACGCTTGGTTTGTTGATGGCCAATAGCCCAACCACAAATCCCAGCTGATTCACCAAGTGACGCCAAGCGTTTGGACTCGACGTTCGTTCCGCCGTCGCCCTGGTGGAAGACTGTGGATGAGGAGTCTAAAGGTGATATGTTGGGAAACAATCGTTTTTAGTGCAGAATGAGAGTAGTGAATCTTGATTTATGGCTGACTAATACTTGTGAAGAATGTAAGGATTCATGAACGGGAAATGCGGATTGCGGTGGCGAAATGTGGTGCAGAAGAAGGACGCATTAGTGGTTTCCTATGTTGTTGATAGTTGGGACATAAGTCTGGCTAAAAAGTTCAGTTTATTGTGGTTCATGGTCGGAAAACATCAATGTTAACCTTTTTTAGCGGCCAACACTGACTACTGTTCGTGAACTGATGATAGGGTTTTACTGATTTCGCCAACAATGGTCAATGATGGGGGTATCAACAAACAACAAACAACCAAGCAAAATGGTTCTCCAAATCACCAATGTTCGAAATACAATCTCCCTACCATTTGGTGATCGGCCACTCCTGGTAGGTCCAACTGGTTCCCCCTTTACAGGGAGAGGGCAGGATACCCCTGGCTCCTTAGCTCCAACCAACCAGCTAACCATAAATCTCAAAGATCTGCTGACCCCAAGCACTTATATGCTGAATATCTGAATCGTCAGCCATATACCTGGCGGATCCTGGCGGTAGCCCAGCTGTTCGCATCACCAGTCACTATTTTTCCAACCGTTAGGATGGTGGCTGGGAAAAACAAACGATTCCCCATGGTGGTTGGTGGCTTGACCCATATGGAAGATACAACGGGGGATGATTTCTTGATGTTTCTGGCGTCAGCCAAGGTTTTTTTTCCCGTAACAAAACCCAACACATGAAAATTAGAGCAAGAAATGCATAGAAATGCCACGTTAAAATGGAATTTGATTTTTGTTCCACTCGTTTGGCTTTAACGTTGGTTTTTGGAGGGTTCGTATTTCAAGGAGAAGGTTTGATTTGTGTAGCATGCAGCCAGAAGGTTGCTCCATGTCCGGAAGCTGTTCGGCCAAATGATTCGTTCTGTTCGGTTGCGCTGGAAACAAAACTTTCATCAGTCAACCATTGATGACTGTGGACCATACCGTCATGAATTTCACCATCAACAATCATCAAGAGTCCCGGACTGCATCCAGTCATGAAACAATGAACCAACATGAGCCAAGCAGAAATAAACTTGGGCAACTCCTGGCCTTTCACAACGAGTAATCTTTCAGCACCCACGAAGCGATGTTTTCCCGAACTCTTTGTTTTAACCACCAATTCTAGGAGTTTCCTGTGGATTTTCCCATCATTTCCATGGATTCCCTTGGGTTTCCCGTAGGTTCTCCCACCATTTCTGGAAACGCAGCGACAGGTCGGTAGCCGCAGACAAACCGGTGTGCCCATTGCCTCCAGCACCATCACCAATGCGGCTTCCAGCTGTGAGTCCTACCAATAAAAAACGGCGATTGAAGGGCCAATAAATGGTTGATCATGGTTGAAGGACGAATGGTTGATTAAATCATGATCCTGACATAATGCTGGCTGGTGATGGTTGAATCATGATAGGATCAATGATTAGTCATAGTTTCTGATGGTTTGCGTAATAGTTGGAAGTGGTTTCGCGATGAACAAGTGGCCAATTGATGATCGCTAAAGGGTTGACTGACGGTTAACCATGGTTTCACGTTAGACAATGTGAGTGATACGTCATTATTGGAAATAAATTGTATGAATGAATGTTGAAAGTTGAATCATGGTTAGTACTGTTATCATATGTTATCATGATGGTCAATGGTCATTGGATGAATTGTTTGGCAACAAATGAATGGCTCAACAACGGTCCTTGGCAGATTAGTCATGGAGTCATTGTTACTTTCCGAAATTGTTTGACAATAAACAATTCATGAACATACTTGCTGGTCAGTAGAGCGATTCATCCCAAGTTCATGAACATCACATTTAACACACATTTTTATGTCATGAATGGTTGATGTTTGCTACCAGAATTGAACACATATGATTGGTTATGCAAGCTGCAAACTCTATGGTTAGAAAGTAGACAATTTGTAGTTCATGATTGGAATCACGGTCGTTGATTCTAGTTCATATTTGGAAATGATGAGTCGTAGTCAAGCGAAGGCGGCTTTATAACTGACTGATGCTCAACCAATGGTTCACAGTGGCTGGTTGATGAATGGAGGACAAGGGCCCCCCAAAGTTGATGTGTACCCATGAACCCTAGTCATCTCTACCACAACTGGTAGGTCCTCTATAAGTCAAGTTCGTGCCGCTTCGCCGGTATTTTAATGGGTGATGGGGAATTCATTGTTAATTAGTTCAGGGGCAGCAAACTACTGGAGGATTGGTGACCTCGTGGTTGATTATTCATACTGCTTCATTGCTGGTTCAAACCATAGTTTGCCGATGGTCATTTAACACTGATGGTTAGCGATGGTTAGTTCACACATGGTTTCTTGCTCTGAATGAATTAACATGTTCTGAGCAACCTTGATAGAATTTGACATCTTTGAGTACCTGTACGTACTTACCGGCGCGCTGCCTGACAACCCAACTTACAATACGAGACAGCACGCCAAGATCTCCTGAAGAATTTGTGTCTTTTGCTGGTCTTTGTGCTTTGTCAATGTGTTCATCCAGAAGACCCTAGAATTGCGGAGATAAACGCGAATCTCTGGACCGGTGCACCCTGGAACTGGGAATCTGCACTCATTATGTTTCGTCGTTGACATCCGTCTCAAGGCCACGCAAACATTGCAGGATGATGTGTCCTGCTCGAATGATGCTACCTCCTCGTTTGTTAATGCTATGCAGGAAAGAGTCCTGGACAGCATCGGAAGAGTCAAAGGACTCTCCAAATACTGTCTAACTGGACTGGTGATTCTGGTGATGGTCAATGAAGTGACCCACCTTGGGATATGGCGCAGCAATGGTCTTCCTTGGCGCAGCATGTGTTGGGGTTGCTGGGTTGAAAATGCATAGCCGACAGCACGGTTGAGGCTCCGTCGGTGCCTGGAAACTTTGAGGCGTCGCCGGCGTCGCCCCTGCAACGAGCACTCTCAGCAAACCAGTGCTCCACTCGATGGCATCCAGCAGTGACTCCGCACTCTCGAGGCACAATTTCTCCGCAAAACCATGACCACATGCAAGAGTCACCATTTCCTGCTGGGAACAGCCATGTCTACTACCGGTAAATGATAAACTCATGGACGGTCTGTGGTTCTTTGAGGATTCATGAATGATGAACTGGTGGTCGACTGATGGTTCATTTATGATAAAGCCGTGCTCAACTGATGGTTAACTGGTGACCAAGAAGCAATAATTAACCAATGTTATGTCTCTAACTGATGATTAACTGACGATGAATCAACAGTTTTGCCGACAAATGCATTGTCAAGGGTGGGCCACCTGGTTATGAGTTGGTGAATAAGCCATTTAACTATGTTATATCTGCCATAAATACCTAAAAAAGCTGGTGAACGGCGCTGTAACCAATATCCCTATGAATGTTAATATCTACATATATTTACTACCATAATTGGGCTAATAGCCTACAACTCTAAACCAACTTAGCTCAGCAAGTTACGGGAAGACCTGCAGCTCGTCCTTCAAGACCCGCACACCTTCAACTTCCGCCGTCGTCTCATAGAGACGCTGCCTCGGATGATGCATTACATGTAAGGCTTGGGGTTGTACATGGCTACATGCAAAGGTTAGTTAAGGTTAGTCTACGGGGAATGAACTACTTAAACGTGATGAATCATGAATCAACCCTGATTATATAAGGATTATGGGAGACATCAAATACTTGTGGGTTCTAGGAAGTGCGGAAAATTAAGATGTTGTCACTATTATTAGTAATGATGGAACATCAAGCCTGGATATTAATCATGATGATGCATTACATTACATACACGATTTTATAGTATGTTTTGGGTACTTCTCAAACCAACAATGCGGAACATTTGTTTATCCCATGAAAACAAACGGCATCATGAAACAGCATCAAGCCCTTTAACTCACTCCTGATCAGTAGTACTGATGATCATCAACTGTCATGATCAATCGTTATCAATCATTCTCAGCCATTATCAACAATTATCAACAATTATCAACCTTTATCAACCATCATCAACCATTATCAATTATCAACCACCATCATATCACCAACCCTTGAAGCACTGTAACTCATCATTAGTCATCCATGAACCACCAATCTGATTATCGATGGTGTTCGTTAGTTCCCAAGAAAACCCCTGGACACCAGAAGCTCCGGAGCGTTGAAAGACTTGATGCAGCGGCCCTCAGAAACCAATAGGGAAATACGTATATTGATCAATGACGTTATGGTTGCCTCATGGTTGATTCATGACTAATCAATCGCTGGTTGATGATGGTTGATTGTGGCTGATCAATGGTTGCTGAAAGATGGTCAACGGTGTTGGCCAATGTATTTGAACTTGTATCATCGTAGATTGAGGTTCTTGTATTCCTACGATGGCCTGTCTGAGAATCCTCTACCAAAGCAAATTGCCATCATCCCCTTAGAACCAACAACTCGCTTGTTGAACTACGGCTGACATGGATCGAATCTCACCAGCATCAATATGGGATGTTTCTCAGATTGGGGACCCCTAGATGGATGGTTTATTAATTGCTGAAGATGGTTAATAGCTGGTTAGTAATAACCATCAATGTGTATGAATTTAAAGTCTTATCAATGAATGATTCATTTTGACAGTAAAGAATGTCATCCCCCGAAGCCATGCAAACCATATGGTGCTTTCCCAAACTAGGGGGACCCCAAAATCATTCTTTAACCATTTACAATGACTGATGCAGCCATTTTGGAGTACCCCTATTTTGAGAAAGCACCACATGTATATCTTTAACAACAAGCTGGTAATACTAAAGTTTAATGCCAAGCTGGTTATTACTAAATTCATCCAATGGGCCATGCTACCCCTGGCAGCGAAGCTGAGCCACAGCCACTGCGAAGCAAAAGGCTGTAGGACGAAGCGGCAGGCTGCAGCCCCCGGCCTCTGGGACACGCAGGGATGGGTAGGACGAAGCGGCAGGCTGCAGCCACTGCCTTGTGAACAACGCAGGGATGGGAGGCTGTGCGGGGTAGGGGAGTTAATGGGGAGGGCTGGGCTAATGGTGGTTCATGGTTAAGGCTTTGATACTCATCATGGTTCATGGTAATTCATCATAGCTCATCTTGGTTCATCGCCGTCATCATCGTTATCATCGCGCAACATCGAAAATTGATCATGGTTGAACAAACCGAAGTGTGAGCAAAGAAAATTAATGGCTGATGATTCATAAAGAATCAGTAATCACCATGATTCATTGGTCAACGGTGTGGATGCTTGGTAGTGGCTAATCATGGTGGTTACCCTAATTATCACTCAACTTATAGCTGGTTCTGCCCCACCTTGTAGTAGCTACTCATGCTTTGCTGAACTGTGTGTGTGTGTCGCTCCACGCTAACAGTTGATAATGCTCAACTGCTTCGTGGTTTCAACCCCTGTGAAAAATATTAGTCAACAGTCAACCAACCCTTTGTTAATAATTTCTAGGCAAAATGAAACATGTTTGAAACCACCAACCAGGTTGACAATGCTTAATTAAATATGCTTAAATATTGATTCACAATGGTATGGAAAGTCATTGACTGCTGAACAGCAGGAGTTCAGAAACAACAGAATCTATGCAGCTCGGAGAAAGAAATCAGCATGGCAGTGACTTTCTTGCGCTGCTTTCGTGCTACTGAATTTGGTACAAGGAGCTACCTATCAGGAATGGTCAGATAGTGCACACCGCTGGTGGATGACAGTTGTGATTGAAAACATCATTTCGCGGGCATCGAAACTGACTTGTTCAAAGGGGGGGAACCCAAAGCCTTACAGGTATGAGGTGTTCTGATGGGTGACCCAAATGAACTCAGGACTGAACCTTTGACGGATAGCAAAACAATGAAGGCGCATCTAAATATTTAAATAGCTGACAGCATTGGCAGCAACCAAAACTATATTGATGACCTGTCAACGCTAGCGGTCCTGTTGGAACCACATCCCAATCACGGAGCAGCGCGAACCTCCCGTCGCGAGCAACAGGAGGGCCTCCAAGCCCCGCCCCCGTCGCTCCGTGTGCCTTGGGAAAGTTCAAGAAGCGCATGAGCAGTTCCTCGCTGTCCGACAGGACATCAGGCCTAAGATCCAGCGGCCCCCCCATTGGTCCCCGATGATCCCGATGATCCCCGCATCACTCAGCTGGCCAAAAGCTCTCTAAAGCCTTTCGGGACCCGAAAAATGGATGGTTTATGCTGGTTTACTAAGACTACTAAAAATCATTGATATGATTAGGTTAGGTGTTTCTCATTAGGAACCCTGGAATTGTGGATGGTTTAGTGCTACAAACGGATGGTGCAAAGGATGATAACTGGGGGCACCGCTATCAAGAAACCACCATTGATTTGTTTGCAAATCATCAGCTATTGCTCGCTGATTTCTTGACAATTAGTGATTTTCATACGGATCTCTCAATAAGGCAAACGGATGACCACTGGGGAGGCTGGTGGATGCCGTTGGGCCCAGTGATGTACCATCCATTAGCTACCTATGGGCCTATGGCCCCTGGGAATTAGCAGCAGTACCACCCGGTGAAGGTCACAACTGGAAGTTTCCACTGGAGTGAACTCGGCGCTTACCCTGGAAAGTGATGAATACTCATTGGTGATAGTTAGTTATGGATGATGTATGGCCATAATTTTTGATGGTCAATGATGCTAATTGATGGTTGATTGTGGCTGATAATCATGAAGGGGCCCCATCTCCTCACGAAAGCCAGGGCTGCCATGGCGCCATGGCTGTGGGGCAAGGGTCCCTGGCACCCTGGTGAACATTCTTGACCCATGGCCCTATTGCAAACGATTGATCAGCTCAATATACTGTTGTATATACACCGACCCCGTGCTGGATAGTTCTGATCCCCAGATTCAATTAGTTGGCATGGCCCCTCTCAACCAGAAAACATCATTAACCCCTATTTAACCACTAACTACTTGATCGCTATTAAACATCAGTGAACCACTACTAAGCATCCCCACATCTACGGACGGATCCTCCAGCTGAGCTACTGAGTCAACAGCTGCTGTAGAAGGATTTCCAAACGAAGTTTGCGCTCCTGCGAGGTATGTGGATCTATATGGGGGTTCCTCAAGCCATAGGGAACCCCCAAAAAGGATGGTTTATTACTAGAAAGCACTGGTGGATGATTACGCCTCTTCCATGGGATACTCCCTGTCTATATGTTCTTTCATGATGAAAAATGATTCTTCATCCCTTGAGGGGTCACTGTTCCGTGGGTGGGATGTGGGAGAGCGGAGAGAAGGAGATGTATACATTTATATATCCGCCCGTACCCAACTGAAACGTGTTTATGATTGTTTATGTTCATTTTTCAAACAATCATTTGTAGATATGTGTTCGTTTACCTGTGAGTAGTATAGATATTCAGCCATCATTCACGACCATTGGTGTTTCCTGGTCAAAAACACTTCACCACCAACAAAATTGAGAAGAATCGAATCCCAACAGGCAGAGATCTTTGCATCTGAAATGTGAACAACCAAAGTCATTCAAATAAATTTGACCTGGCAGGGTGCCTTTTTGATCAGCCAATCAGTAGATCTTAATCTGGGCAAGTGCCTGACTGTTGGGCTAAAACTTGGGCCCAGTTGGGGAGTTTGTCACTCCTGGAACTCTTCACGGCGGGGTTTCGAGCTGCCGGGTACGGCAAGTGCGTGCTTTGCCATTGGCAATCACATACAAATAGAATTCAAAATACACATACAATAAATCACCATGGCAAATGTGTTCACCGAACAAATGTATGGCAAAGCGAAACAATTAATCGCTTATTTCTAGCTGCCACTCATCGTTCATTGCCAGCTATTCACTCAGTTCTTGAGGCAAATGTTAAACACTCTATAACAACGCATCAATGGTTTCCAGTATTTTATAGTTCACGCACTTTGGCCTCTTCCACATATCTCCGAACAGGGATCCTGTTCAACCCTTGCCTGAAACTCGTCAAGAGCGAGCACATGATTACAACAATCCAAGCCACCAACCTGATACCATTCTGGTCCTACTTCCCGTCTATGACATACGGGTCAGTCCATCAATGCTGGTTGGACCTTGTCTGTAGACGCACCCCCAGCAATGGATTAAGAAAAGGTTTATATGGTTGATAGTGGAAAATAACCAAAGTAAGTAAGACTGTAATGCTTACACAACGGTATGGTTTTGTCCGTAAATGGTGGTAACCAACAATGATCATTCATAGGTAAATGGTCAATCTGGGGGTGCACCCTTTATGGACAAAACCATATCCAAGCTTGCTTCCATCACCACCACCACCATTGCCCCCAGATACTGCATCACCACTTGGTGGCTTTTAGATCCCTTGCAAAAAAAGTCTAACTTAGTGGCTTTATGGTAAATCAATCATATCCCCAAAAACCTAAAACTCTGGGGAGTATATAGCTGTAATCCACCCAGACCAGTGGTTGTTCACCAACATGCATGGCAGGCGGAAATAGGCAAGCGCACCGCTCCCGGCCTGCACGATGCTTGGATCCTCGTTGCCCCACCAGTAATTGCGCGGCCTCGCTTGGGATAGGGATAACCAACGCCAACCATGGTGGTTAATGATGATGGGTAGTGATGGCCAATGATGGTTCCCACAATCACAATACCATAATGACCATAATGGTTAATTAATTTCCACAGCAATGAGTTGGTCAATGATAACAGTTGGCCAATAGCTACTGAGTTGTTCAGTGATGGTTCGTGAATCTGTTGGTCAATGGTTCATTGGTTTTAATGATGGTGAATGATGGTAAATATAGGTCAATCACTGTCAGGCATACATAATGATGGTTGATGATCATGAATAATACTGGTTCATGGTGCTTAATCATGGTTAATGGATGATCAATTGGTGCTAGTGAACCATGGAAGGTCAGTAGCCATGGCAGAGAACGATTTGTTACAGAGAATAATTGGTACACTAACTTAGTTTTAGTTGCCACCATCATTTTCCTGCTTCTGGTGTTTTTCCCCACCTTCCAGGTGAGGGTTGTTAGATTTTATGTCAGCTGCGTCCTCCTTCTTCTTCTCCTCCTTACTCCTCGCCGGCTGCCAACGACGACCATCCACGCCCAGTGTTCCCTGGTGGACATCAACCACGATCATCCACGCCCAGTGTTCCCTGGTGGACATCAACCACGATCATCCACGCCCAGTGTTCCCTGGTGGACATCAACCACGATCATCCACGGCCAGTGTTCCCTGTCGGACCCGCCGCACCTCAACATCATCCACGCCCAGTGTTCCCTGCCGGACCTCAACCACGATCATCCACGCCCAGTGTTCCCTGCCGGACGTCAACTCCCCTGCCGAAAGCTATGCCAGATAGAGTGCAAAAAGCTATGCCAGATAGAATGTCAGAAGCTATGCCAGATATAGTGCCAAAAGCTATGCCAAATAGAATGTTAGAAGTTTTGCCAGATAGAATGTTAGAAGCTATGCCAGATAGAGTGCCAAAAGCTATGCCAGATAGAATGCCAAAAACTCTGCCAGATAGAGTGCCAAAAGCTATGCCAAATATAGTGCCAAAAGCTATGCCAAATAGAATGTTAGAAGTTTTGCCAGATAGAATGTTAGAAGCTATGCCAGATAGAGTGCCAAAAGCTATGCCAGATAGAATGCCAAAAACTCTGCCAGATAGAGTGCCAAAAGCTATGCCAAATAGAATGTCAGAAGCTATGCCAAATAGAATGCCAAAAGCTATGCCAAATAGAATGCCAAAAGCTGTGCCAAGTAGAATGCCAAAAGCTATGCCAGATACAAGGCCAAAAGCTATGCCAGATACAATGCCAAAAGCTATGCCAAATCAAATGCCAAAAGCTATGCCAAATAGACCTGTGTCAGATTTGCACGTGATGGTGGGGATCACACGAAGTAGAGTAATTCTAAAACAGGGTTCCCCCAAATCATCCTTTCTCCTTACCATTTTTGGTGCCAAAAACCATCCATTTTCAGGGTCCTCCATTTTCAGAAACACTCACATCCATAATGGTACTCCCCAACCAGAATTCTATTGACCCTGCTTGGTCCTTCGCATCTTGGTTTCAGAGGGATTCCCAGTTGAAGACTCAGCGTCAACCAATCACTCACACTAGGTACATCTAGATACTATATCGAGTAGCCGAATAACTGATAGCCAACCTCGATCATCGCCAAAAGGGCAATATCTAGATAAACAGCGTAATTGCCTGTAACTTCTCACCGTGGTTGGTAATGACCAGTCATAAGCAATAATCAAACCAGTTGTACACAATTATACTTTTTTCTAGTTGGAACCACTTACTTACAACCAGTGATTACTTACAGCTATTCGCACTTGGTCATAACTAAAGTTGTTGGCGGTACTCACTAGTTGTTTGAATCACTTCGTGCACAATCACCGACCACCAGTTTGAATATGGAAAAACAAAAAATCGCACTTAGAATATTCAAAATTGAACCCGGGTAGAACTCGCAGTTAGAAAATGCAAGTTGATGTAACTTGAGATATGTAGTTTGATTGAGATATGCAAGGGTCATTGCAGACCTGCACTTAGAATATGGATGATCCTCTATATTCTAACTGCAAACTCTTTTCCCCTGGTATTCGCTTCGGAGATGAATCTAAAAAAATAAAAATTCAACGTTCATATTCTGACTGTGGGTCTGTGATAGTACTACCAACACCAATACCAATTGGCAATACCGATATCAACTAGCATTGAATATGACAAACATCAAACTACCAACAGCTGTAGTTGTTCAACCACAAATTGATTGGCTCTTCTCCCCTCTTGTTGTTCGTTACCAATCAATTTGTGCTCTTCCCCTCTTGTTGCTCGCTACCAATCAATTTGTGACAATACCAATACCAAGTAATTTGATTGGTTTATATCAATCCTGTTGTTCATTACCAATACACAATACCAACTAGTGACCAATACCAAGTGTTCGTTACCACTACCAAAAGCCACTGCTACTTGGTCACTGGTCAAGTCACTCAGCCTGACTCACGTGAAACGGCGGCGCTGATACTAGAAAGCCAGCCCGTTTCAACGTTTGAAGCATCAGTTAAAGGGGTCAACCAGGCAGATTTTCCCACCAACATCCACCGCTTTGGGATTACTATCATCAACCACTGTCAAATCAACTCCAGCAGCTGGACGTTGACATCACGTTAAGCCGACGAACAACGCAGGCAGCTGGAAAGAGACCTCACAGCAGAGGCAATCAGACCAACTCTCATGTAAAAGCTGTAACAGTGGGTAAGTTAATTGTTATCAACAAGCAATAAACACCTAACAATAAGCAAGTATTAATAACGTTCCATTATCCCATGATGATTGACGATCGGTGAGGAAATTAAGGGTCAATTAAGAATGAGAAACGAATCAATATACTGTAGTGCTATTTATCTCTGACCATTGATAATGACTTAATATTGGGATGCCATTGTTGATTGACAAAGGCTTATTGTTGGCTAGACAACCTATCACATTGGTAGTGAATCATTGATCATAGGCTGATGATGGCTGTAAACACGACCAACGATCACTCTAACGATGACCAGTTCCTAGGTTAATAAGTTGATTGCTGGAGGAATTACCTCATAACAATACGCAATAAAGCGCCCCAAGAACGAGCAATGACCCCATAGAGGGATCAGTGACAAACAGTCTTTACCTACAACAATAATCAATTTAGTAAGATGATCTGGTGCTTAAATACCTTTTGCAGCGGTACAAAAAGGGCAGGTTTTGAGGATCCAATCACCTCCTCAGAAGGTACTCTACCTGAAGCACTGGGGACTGTTCATGGCCACCCGGTTATTGAACCCCCCGAGAGGTTGGTGATCCCGCAAGAAAACAGCTGGACTTAGAGATTATTGAACTCCACATCAGCAGTTGACAAAAACACTTCACCAATTTGGACTCACAGTGCCATGAGGTTTACATCAAGTTTGCAGATGGACACACAACAGCGGCTACTAGCCTTCTCACTTAGATACGAAGCTCATCGTAGAAGGGCCGCCATCATGCCAATAGAAGTGGCCGCTGTTCAGCCCAGTGCGGTGTCTGCTGTTCCGACGCTAGCGTTTGGCACCAACAGCGTTTGATGCCAAGTTCCAGCAGCATCCCCGTTTGGGATGCACTTCCACAGTGCTCACTTTGTGGGATCCTCTTCTCATAGCGGATTATACTTTACTCAACCACTTAGTATAATTGCACATCAACTTTTTGTTGGCCAAGAGATGTTTTTTTCAGATGTTTAAATTGAATGTCATTTGAGCATTTTCAACCTATCATCCCATATCAATAGCCACAACTGGGCCCCCTGGATTTTTTGTTTTCCTCTGCGAAACTGTTTTTTCACCTGGCAGGTGGAAAAGGGAAATGTCTTTGCAAGTGAAACAAATATCCTCTCACCTGCTCGGAGAGTAGCCAGTGACTGGGCATGGTTCTGGTGAGTTCATTCACAGCCTCAGCACCTTTGGATACCTTTGGGTTCTTGCCAGCTGCACAACACAAGAGGGTGAGACCCCTTGCTTTCCGGCAGCCCCGCGAAGCGGCAAAGGTCGAATTCATATCCCATAAGGGTCCCATAACAGTCACTGTTGGGATAGGTTCTCTACTGATTAGTTGGTTGCTTCAAGCTTGGACCAGCCGTTGGCATTTCTTGTTGGATGTGCCACCGCTTCAGATGCCCACCGCCAAACAAATAGGGCTCTTGAGAAAGCTGGAATCCAAAGAATAATGGCAAAAATGGTGTTTGACTCCGTTTTGTATATGTGTATATACATATATATCTGTATATAGTTGGTGGTTGAACCACCCTATGCAAAATATGCATGTCAACCAACCATTTGTCTATAATTACCAGGAAAATATATAGGCAAAATGTGAATCAAACCACAAACCAGCTAGTGTTGTTGCTTAGAATCCTCATAGGTAAGCACTATTATTGACAATAGTTGACCACCATCAACCTGGGCTAACCACTACTAACCATAGTTCAAGTGTCCCCATTGCTTGACCTCTCAGTGGAGCCATTGGCTCAGGACGCGCCTGCGCGCCCCGGCCCTCGCAACGCAACGCGAGCAACGCCGCCCTCACGCTTTGCTCTTCCGCTTGATGGACTGTGCCAACGCGAAGGCCTGGCATCACGTGGTGATGGAGGACAGCCGCACATGAAGAAATGGAAGATCCAGCTGAGTACTCAGCTGTTCATGATGGATTAATGATGGTTCATGATGGTTAACTGTGAAGTTTTGCGAGTACAAAGTGCTTTCCACGGTGAGTCACACAACTGGGAAGTGTTCACCATTTTGGGCTTGAAGACTTCTGAGTTTTCCTGCAAACAGTCTGAAAGACCACAAGTAATGCTTATCAAAATGGATTTTTCATTGGTTGTTAACGGTTGCCCCATAGAATAGTGAATGATATGGTTTATAAATGTATTGATATTTCAATTATAACTAGTTGCAAGGAAATCCTTATGAACATGAATAGTTTATCAATCGCCACACTAGTGGTGAATAATGACTACTAATAATATGCTTGATATTCTTAATGTGTTAGTTAATTAATTCATAGGATTCTTGAAATTAAACCAAGTTAACATTGTTAATAGGGTTTACCAATGTAAATGAATAAATAAACCAATTCATCAAATGTAATCTAAATGAAGAGTTCATATTAGTCTGGCAGTATACATGGTGGTTTCTCAAGTCATAGAGGACCCCCAAAAAATGCTTGGTGTATGCCTATAAATGACTAATATTGGATGATAATTGGGGGGTCCTCTATGACTTGAGAAACACCCAAATACTTTTGCCTCAAGGCATGCGACAGTCAATGCAAAACCAATAAAGCCCACCGTGTAGCTGACCATCCAACGGTTTGACCAACTCCTTCACCAACGGCAGGGCTAGATGCACCCACCGTTTTGGAGTGTAGAACAAATGCAACCACGTGTGGTAAACAACCACTTAAAGGATCGATTATATAAGGGTTGATAATGATAAGTGTTTCATTAATGGCTAATTGATGGTTGATTGATAGTTAATAGGATTTTTTTTGATTGATAATGATTGGTTGATTGGTTCTGTGTCTCTTTAGCCGCCTGTTTGTTTGGATCGCTCGTGATCATCATTGGTGATCCAATATTGGCCCACTCTGACAATCATTGACGGTGGTTATTCGCAAATTTTACTTTTCCAATCCTCCCAGTTCCACCGGTGGTCGAAGAACAACAGATTATGAAACGGCCAAGTAATTTTTGCGGATCAAACAAGGTTTGCAGCCAATAAAGAATCAAATTGGAATACTTGGTACTGACTATTGTGTAGTGACCAATGGCTCATACAGTTTGACCATCATTCAGGTTTTTGAGCAAGGCCATTGCTAGAGACTGGCGATGATATGTGCCAGGATAACCCATCCTTGGGCTTCACGATATGATCCCTTCCCCGAGCGACGGAGACAATGAATTGAAGAAACACAATTCTCGGGCTTTTCCTTTGCGATCTAAATCGTGGATTTGATGATCTAAATCCGGACTTTTACAATTTTTTTTGTGGATATGATTCCTTTCCCAACGGTTTTGATGATCAAAATCCTGGTTTCCATGCTTGATACCTAAATTTTGATGGTCAAAAATCCCAGATTTGCCAGCCAAAATCCCGGATTCGCGGGCCAATCCATCCTGAATGCGCTGCTTTAAATCATTGAACAACCTCAGGGCGTTTGGCGCCTCCTTGGCCAGGTTACTGATCCGGCGCCAATCGCCCTGAGCCACTGCATCCTGGTGGTGGTCGATGGTGAAAAACGAGGACTAACGAATGGTTACTACTTATCACTAATAGGTAACTAACGAATGCTCACAGTGATGGTTACACTGATGGTTGACTAATGGCTACTTGATGGTTTTCACATGGTTTATTAATAGTGATGCTTTACTAACGGTTAATTGATGCTTACAAATGGTTGACCAATGGTTGATTTGGTGCTAACAGTGATTATCAACTGGTGTCTAATTGATTGATTGATGGTTAATTGATGTCTATGATGGTCAACTAAAGGATCATTTTTAAAACACAGGTTGATTGCCGGTTGATTAATGATGTCACTGACAATTGATCATTGATAATGGCTGAGTTTGGCTGATTGATGCTGAAGTTGATGTCATAGGTCTAGCTGAAAGTGACTACTGGTCGGTGAAGATTGGACAATCATACCTAAGAATGCTTGATCATGGTCAATTGTCAAGGACAATAGTTGATAATCAACAAGAACCCAACAAAAGGATCTAGGATTCTTTATGGCTGTCGCCATTGAACGGTCACAGCGAAGTGTTGGTTGATGATACTTGATGACCTTTAATTGTTGACTAATGGTTTACTAATATTGATCACTAGTGCTTAATGATTCTCAGTGATTGCTCATGGCATTTGAATGATGAATGATATACCAACTGGAACAAATTCCGACAATCAACCTTTGAAGTAAAAACAGTGGCCACCTTGAAAGGTCCTCTGACACATTGAAATAATATCTTGATTGATAGCTGGCTTTGACTCAAATTCATCAATGATTTTGAACGGCTCAGTGGTTTCATTTTAATGATCCTGAATGATAGTAGACAAGAAATTACGTCTAGAGCCGACTCTTGAATCAAAGCAAAATCAGAGGTGAAACCCACCGCATGCCAAGTCTTTGCAGGTAGATTTGGTGATGGTGGTGTTTTAAAATAGGGGACCCCGAGAAAAAAAGGTTTATTCCTATCAATGACTCATTTTGGATGATTTACGAGGTTCCCTCTTTTTGAGAAACCTCGATTTCAATCAATGGGGGAACACTGGTACAAGAAAAATCGTCTTCACCCCATTGTGCCTTTTCCAACAGATTCCAAAATCACGCAGTGTTGGAGTTCACAAAAAACATTACTGAACCATGAATTGAACTGAATTGACCTGGTTGGTGGTGGAACCACTTCTATGAAGTAATATTATACCAAATAGAAGGTTGATTAAATTAAGCACACAAATGGCTAGTTGAAACACACACACACACACACTATTACCTCTCTGACAAATATATTTATCAACCAACCATTTGGTAATACAGGGAAGATAGGAATGTTTCAAATCACCAACCAGTAATTAAAGTTCAATTCAACTGCAATTTCATCATGCACCTAGCATAATCATGACTAACATCGGCTTCTTGATTCAGTAACCATCAGGGACCTTTGACCCATAGTCAACCTCCATTCATTATTCAGTTGCCAGTCATCAAAACCACTATCAACTTTTATTGACCGTTCTGCAATCATTATTTCAGCATCACCTTGACCACCATTCAACCAGTGCTACCCTTTTCAATCATTATTGACTACATATTTATTGTATTCTCAACTCCCCGGACGCTTCCTGGTGATGTCGTTGTTGTTTTTTCCGCTCGGCTCAGCAAACGATCGTTGTTCAGCTGTCCCGAACTGCCCATTCTTTCGAAGAAAAACAACCGAGCCATCCACGGTCCCAAAGCTCTGGTTGCGCAGCAGGTACTATTGCTCAGAAATTGCTGATGATTCTGTGGTTCATGGTTGAAAATAGTAGGTCCAGCTGTTTATGGTGATTAACCATGTTTGACCATGGGCAATCATGGTTAAGTGGTTGGTGATTGAACCACCCCGATGAAAAAATATATGATTGTCAACTAACCATTTATGAATACTGGGGAAAATAAGAAATGTTTCAAACCACCAGCCAGGTAGTGTTGTTGGGTATTATCCCCATGGTTAAACACTACTAATCATAGCTAACCATTGAAAATTCCCTGCTTCCTGCCAAAAAGCAAAACTACCTTGGTTGAACTATTATTCTATCGTTTGATCATGACGGATCATAACGAACAATTGCTGATGATGATACTTCACCGGAGAGCTCGTCGTAATCCACAACCAGTTTCACCCACCCTATGATTGGTGCTTTACCATCAGCCATATGGGCGCTCGACTACCTGGATCTACCATGAACCAAAGAAACAAAACTTGATTGAACCCTTCTTGGCGTATGACCCGGCATTGATATGCTTAGAATTACTGCCTGTTATAGCAACATGGTTATAACAGTTAACAGTTAGTAGGCAATTATGTAACTAATCTTGACTCACGCCTCTTATCATCTATCGTCTATCGTTACTTTCTCTAATCATCTATTATCAACCCGTAATTCCATGCAATTCCGAAGCCAAATATGCCGAGGTTCACAAGTGCAGAAGTGGCCCCAAAGCATCTCTCCGGCGCCCATCATCTTGCAAAACTGAACCGCCATGAAGTCTGATTAAACCTATAGCCTTGCGGTTTCAAGCCCTCAGCCTTACCTGGCCATTATCAAATGAACAGTGGTACGATACGATATTCAATCAAAAAATCTATATGATTGTTTTTTCTTTTTCGTTTGATGAACAAAAAATCTTGGCTATGTGGCTGTGGGTCTGTTCCCCGTGTAGCCCTGGCTCCCCTAATATTAACCAGCATGTTTTCCCTATAGTTTTGTTGGTGAACTTGTCCCCAACGAATGTTGGTTGATCAACTGCTAGATCCATAGCCATGTGTAAATGTTCACTATCCATGGCCATGGCTAATGCAAGGGCAGCCTGGCTGCCACATAGGTCCGCTGCAGTGACTTGCCGGGGTCCGCAAGATCGCAATGGAAATGGATAACACGTGATGATGATGATGATGATGATGATGATGATGATGATGATGATGATGATGATGATGATGATGATGATGATGATTATCATCATTAATGGTAGCAAAAAAACGTTTGGGCAAGTATGTGGTGTTTGTTCAACCCTGATTCTGAAGTAGAATCAGCTTGTATTTAAGATATCATCCCTTTCGCCCGTTCATGAAAGAACCCACTCCTTTCTAGGCAAACTACCAATCACCATCAACATATTATATTGGCAATGATAATAGTGGCAATCAGCATGTGATCATACTTGCTACCAATCGCATAGTCATGAAAACCAGTGTTCAACACCACTATTCACAATGAAACATCAAACAATATTTCCAACCGCCATTGACATTTACTACTCACTATATTTGCCATCATAATTCACCCTTATCAAAGTTTCATAGCCATTGCTTAAGATGGTTCATCAACATTACAAACAGGATGAACCATTGCATTTCACTGTTCCCACCCACAATTGACCGTTGTACAAATATCCCCTGTAGAACATGATTAACCACGCCTGGTAGCCTTTGAGTATTCAAAACATTGAGGGATTGTTATTCACATGTATTGCCCACGATTACTATAATCATCATCTAAATCATCAGTCAAAACACGTATTCAGTTGTCCACCCAAGCTTTAAGCATTATACAACAAGTATCTGCGAACCCCCCTTCCCGGCACCCCCTCCTGCACCCTCCCGAGGGTACCCCATGGAGAAGACACTTGGCCTGTCAGTTAAAAATGCAACCAGAGCCGCCGGGTGTACAACGGATTTTTGCGAATGAGCGGAGCAATGCGGAACAATAGCAGTGGCCAAGACCCCGGTAATTCCTCTAGATTTATTGGGAAAAACACATGTTTTTCAAATGTTTCGGTGTCTTTTTTTGTTCGATATGTTTCAAATAAATTGAGTATCAAAATTATCTATATAGATGACCGTGTTAGATACCCAAATAGTTGTCATATTGATGTACCGAAATGAATGCGTATGACCATATATATATATATGTGTAATGCAAATATGTATCCATGCAGCTGTACATGTATAAAAGCAAGAGAGAGGTTGGAAATGGGGGCCCAGTTTTTACATGTTTTTTGCAGGTTTTTGATGATTTTTAAGTGTTCAAAGTTGCTTTCAGCAAAGGTACATGTTGGATCAAAATTCAATATGACAACCATGTCAGTTCCGACTACTACTTCTGAAAAAATGTTGCACATATGCCTTGTTAATCCATTCCCTCTTGATTTAGCTTCAAAATGTTGAGGTCTCATGTTATCTGATTGTAAACCATAGTGGGCTGGTGATTGGCTACCAGTTCTGGATGTATTATTGCAAACTATGGTGTATTACTAGCTTCGGGAGTAGCTGCATTCCGTGGATACCTGGTCAAGCTCCATGGGGCACTGATCACTGATCGTTCCATGGTTATGTTGACTGCAATCTATGGAACACTGGTGTAAACTGCGTTGCATGGCTGGTTCTTTGCACTCCATCGTGTGCTCATGATTTTCTGTCTCTGGGATTAGCTGCATTCTGCATGTCTTGTTGCAAGCTATGGTGTGCATCATTCAGCACAGTGCCTATCCAGTTTGCCATGTTCAGTGGATGCTTGGTTGCAATCTATGGTGTGGTGATGACTGGGTGCTTCTGGCAATGGTTGCAGTCTGTGGTCTGGTGGGTATCTCTTTGCAATCTGGTGTGCGCTCATACGCTTGTGGGTATGGCTGCATCTTCTGGGTGCCTAGGCGCACCTTACAATGCAATGCAGTGCTGGGCATGGGGTTATGTGCAATATGTGGCATTGATTTTTTGCATATGGGAATAGCAGCCTTCTATTGATAATTAAATACCTGGCTGTGTCATGAGCTTGAATGAATTATATTGATATTTGGCTACGGATATTTGGCTGAAGACCATTGCATGCTGAGCACTTCCTACACCTAAAGAAATAGGTGCATTCTATGGATACACGGTTCAGACTCATGGTGCACTTTGGGGCTTCCTGCTTGTTCTCTTCTTGGCAATTTAGCGTGTGATCTGCTACTATTGTACAATTTGTGAGGTTGTTTTTGAATTCATTGGCATTATGGCAAATACTTTGCTGTCTATTACTGTAGGGTTCTTTGTATTCCATTGGTATTCTGGCTAGTACCTCGCTGTTTATGGCATAGTCTCTTGCCTGAACATGTTGCTGAGTGGGTTCATTGTTGTAAGCTGCTTGAAACTTTAGTAATGGTGGGATGAGTAGTATTGTGTGGATGGCTGGTTAAAGTCTATGGGGCGCTTAAAATACTTTGTTTCAATTTAAACTTTACAAGAAAAAGAGAAGACAGGAAAATAAACATAAAGGAATTGTAGCCGATGAATGGAGCATAAGAAATTTAAATCTATATGTGCATATGCCCTTGGTGTTAAGGAACGCAAATGTAAAATTAGAAGGGAATAAAGTCTGAACAATCGATTGAATTCTCAATGACATATGAACAAGAACAACATGTTCAAAATACTGCATTTTCAAAAACGTGGAAAAACTGGGCCCCCATTTCCCACCTTCCTGAAAAACAAAGGGATATAGATCCAAATAGGCATACCTATCACTGCGCATTTACATATGCATGTATATACATATATATATATATATGTATACATGGATAAAAAGAGATCAATACATATTTTGTTCCGTGTACAAACACACACACACATTTGTCTATCTAGACATTTATCGATCTACACATGTATCTGCTGCAAATCTACATGTTATCATGTACATAAATAATTATATCATATCTTTGTACATATACATCAAGATCCGAAAATGTGTCTACATCAATGGATCATCACACCAACCAATCGCCAAAAATATGTATCTTGACTTTGAGATAAACCAATCATGCAATGGTACCCTCAATTTTGGATTTACCACTGCATGTATACATGGTATAGTATATATATATATATATATATGTATAAATATATATATAAATATTCAAAGATACACATGCATGTAATATGCAGTACATCTACATGCTACTTGTGTGGATTGCCAAGGTGAGATATCGAAAACAATTGAGTACCATTTGCAGCAGCTGTCATGTGTATGTGTCACATGCCTATGTTCATAAATATACACATCAAAATTAAATTGGGTTGAAATTTTCATGTGCTGTAACCTAAACATATATGTCTATCAATATGTACATTTACAAACTCAGGTATAGATATGTATATATAAATAAAACATATATAATTAAGTATATACATATATATGTATATATGAACATTTACATAATATATATATACAAATAAAAAAATATATATACCCATATCCCCAGTACATGTACATTAGATTGCAAAGCATCGTGTCCTATCAGCTGTCATATTCTGATACATAAACCTATCTACTCATCTATAGCGACATACACATCCGTGACCTATCTCGATGAACAGTCAACAACGGCAGAGTAGGGTCCAAAGTGAATTGACCACTGCAATTTCCACTGCTGCGTTCATCGACAGCATCGCTTTGCTCGACCCAACGGTGACCCTCATCAGCAGTCCCTCGACGTCGTCTATGAATCAAAATGCAAATCAGTACGGAACCTGCCCCGACCATGTTCGACACTCCGCATTCGCATAAGGTGCCTGGTCTTGGATGTGCCGCGGGGGTTACTTCACCCTGGTTAGTTATGCCCTATAAGGTAGCTTTTAACCCCTAGAAACCATGGTTGGTGACCACAGCATGCCTAGTCTTGGGGTCAAAACAGATTTTCCCTTTCTGATCTGGTCGGTTTTGATGATTGTGTTTGGTACCTGGGCAGCAAAATGCTGTCAACCACTATGAACTACCACTATTGAACCTTTATTGTCAGGCAATCATATCAGCTATTACTGTCCACCAGTCAACCACTGTTGAACGCTAAAAAGGCTATCTAAACCACTTTCAACCACATTCAGTGGGTAAGTGATGGGTTGTTGACTACTTCCTTTGAGACGATCTCTCAAAAATTATATATGAACTATTATCAATCATGATAAATGATCTATATCAATCACCATTAAGCGATGCTGGCAACAAATGTCAATATCTGCCAACCATTCACTATTGACCGTTTCTCGTTAACTACATTTTTTTCACTAATAACCACTGTGAACGACTATTGACCACTACTAAGCACTATCAAGCACTATGAAGTACTATTAACCAGTGTTTCCCACTGCTGCAGTCCACCATCTCTGTCCATGACCACCATTGGGCACGGCGTGCAGCAAAAAGTCAAAGAATCGATTTGCGATGGCTATGGCTCCTGGTTGCCTTTCCGCGATGACAAGGGTGCCCTTAAAACGGGCTGTTGCAACAATACGACTGATTCATACTTGTAAATGGTTCATATTGGTTATACTTGGGTTGATGATGGTGGTTCATACAGGTTGATAGGGGCTCATAATGGCCAAAGCAACAACTGCCACAATTGCCTCCACTTCTGGCTCCCATTCAACAGGCTCAAACTTGTCGGATCACGAGAAACTGATTACCCCAAAATATTAGATGATAGTCTCCATATGTCTCCATCATTTCCATGAATTGGAACGACAAATGGATAGAGACCGGTAGGAAAAACCGCCCGACCAAAGTCACTTCTCTGTTTATCCATAGGATCCAGGGTCTTGACCCACAGTCCTATGGGAACTATAGTTTCCGTCCCCCAACAGAAATCAGAAACCAATGATCCCAAGCAGATACACTTGGTAACCTTCAACTCAGGAGCCATGCCCGAAGCGCTCTGACCGGGCAAGTGGATTTTTATCACCTAAATTTCCCGGAGAGTGGTACCATCGGTTGATGGCAGCATGATCGAGGGTCTCTTTTTGTGATCAGTGGCCGCAACCATGCATTTCAACATTCCAAGATCCTAAGTCCCAAAAGATCAACAGCCCCCCTGAGAGGTCCATTAGTTTGGGTAGAGCTATCAACCCTTTTTCGAGAAAAAATGACGACCAGGGTTTGCTTTCTGAACGTGACCAAATGGTGACCTCCATAAATGCCAGTGTCGAGAAAACCTCTTGATGGCCATAGCTTTACCATAAGGAGACACCAGCTAGTTGCTTGATCAACCATCACTTGCGACAGGTGGTTTCTCAAAATAGGGAGACCCCCCAAATGGTTGGTTTACTGGTTTATATTTGATGATTTGGAATACGCATGTTTTGAGAAACCCCGTATTTGTCCAAGTGATTTGTTTCTTCATCAGCTGGTTGCTTTATCAACCATTGTCATTGAATATCCCTATCTGGCTGACTATAATAAGTTGACCTGGCTGACGGATACACTCGGCGACAGGCTAGACACCATCCAAGGGAGAAAACAAACAACATCAAACCTCTGTGTGTGTGTGTGTAAGGATTTTGGATCGTCAACACTGAATAAGGTATTTGGATTGGATCTGATTGCATATAATTTGTACAACAATAAACCAACAACACTGCTTATCAACACATATCAACACTGAACAAGGTCTTTGGATATAATTCAAAACTTTGTACAACACGTAATAGTCATTTAATGGTCAACTCATTGAGGATGGTCAATGAATTACCATCAACACACAGCGACCAATGATGAATCTCACCTCCAGAGTTGCCAACATCAACTGCAAAGATTTCCTGCCGATTGAACTGCGGCCGTCCAGATCACAAGGACAGTCACGACTGCTGCTTGAAGCACTCGAACTTGTCAGAAATGCTCAAATCATAAAAAGTGACTGGGTTGGTTGATGGGAAAATGTAGACGAAACCTATGTTGAAAGCATCAATTGTAAGGTTTTATGATTTTCGCATCAACCTTTTTTGGATAAAAGAGTGATGGTCAATGTGTAGGATGATCTCCTCGCTGCAGGCCGTGCTACACAAATCATGGCCCTCTTTCTACCAACATATGCATCTGTAAAGGGCGTATGCCTGTACTATACGCCTGTACATGCATTGTATCTTATGCATGTATGCGTGCATGTGTGTATCAATGTGTGTGTGTGTGTGAAGAATGCATGTATGTAAATCATGCAGGTACATAGGTAGTGCATGCATGTATCTAAGGTATGTCTGTAGTGCAAGTAAACTGTGCAATGTAGGGAATGTACTAAGTGGATGCGATGTATGCCATGTATGCAATGTATGTAACAAATGTAACAAATATAATGTGTGTAATATGTACCACGTATGAAAGGCATCTAGCAACGTAACACATTTAAGCACGTATTTTTTTCCGCAGCGCAATGCAGTACCCTACGGGTGTCTACATGATAGCAGTGAAAAAACCCAGCCCGTTGATAACTATGTCTGTTTGGGGGTCAACAATTTCCAAAGATCCCGTTCTTGTGCAAGTCCGACTAAGAGTCGAAGCTGAGAAGTGGTACGCTCCCAGTGTTGCATGCTTACACAGTTGAGCGATTTAAGATCTGGAGTTGAGAGAAGGAATTACAATGGATGGAGGAGTTGGGAAGAAAGAAAAGGGGGGTTATTGCGATGTAGATGGACCTTGTATTGAGCTTTGGCTAAGGCCAATTCTGGCCAGTGGGCCCTTGGGGCTCCTCGTCGGAATGAAGAAAAAACAGTGCGCAGGGAGCCGGAGGAGTTTTAACATGATTTGATATTCAAAAGAGAGTGGATGGCGTAGAATATGACCAACTTTACGCGTGAGAAACTGAAAATGGTTCAGGTGGGCGGGGGGGGGAGCATGACAGCTCTAGAAGGTATTCATTGGAGCGGTCAGGGCCAGATGGAGAACTCGACGATCGTAGGAAGATTTGAAAAGATCTGGCGGAAGGCTTGGAGGCTGTCGATTATGAGAAAAGACCTGAGATTCTGAACGGGGAATGATAGCTTGAACATATGGAATGATAGCTTGAACATGCTTGAACAATCTGGGAGTCTTGAAGATTCTTCGGAGAGAGCGTGACGAAAGAAACGTTGGAGTTGTTCAAAAGCAAAGGAGGCTTGCGAACGAGGGAAGAGGACGTCTGGAATGGAGCTACAGGTGGGAGTGATAAAGGAGCCAAGGTATTTGGCGGAGGTACATGGAACAAGTGGGGCACCAAGAGCGTCATTGTTAACGGGAACATCAAAGAAGGGAGCACAAAAAGGACAGTGCCGAAAGGGAGAGGAAAAATTGTAAGCGAGGAGCTGATGCATAGAACTTGACAGTCGGAGTCAGAGACCTTCTGTGGAGTCACTGTAGCAAGTGGAGCATACGGTGAAGAGTTGAGTCCGAGCCATTGAGACTGTGTCCTCAGCTTCCAAAAGGGAGAGTTGAGAGGAGGTCCAAGAGAAATTTTGAAACATAGCCTCGAAATGCCTCGAATGTAGAATGTAAATCGGAGGTGAGGGCGGAAAGCGCATTGATAACAAAATAGGAGCGCTGGGGACATCCCTGGCGAATCCCTCTTAGAGGAAAGTAGGTGGAGGAGGAATCAGAAGATTTTTGAACGAAAAAGGAGCTTTGATGATAGGCCACAATGGAGGCAGTACAGGCGGGAGTAACTCCAAATCGAAGGAGTGCAATCTCAAGAGCACGGTGAGAAATAGAGTCAAAGGCCTGTGACCAATCAAGGAAGAGGATATACAATGTATGCATGTGTGCATGTACGTAAGTACACAAGTAGGCAAGTACGTAGGCATACAGGCAAGCATGTACGTGTATAAGTGCGTATGTGTGTACGTATAGTGTACGCAATGTATGCAGCATTTATATAGTGTCATGTAACATGTGTAATGCCATGTAATACAATGTAAGGGAATTGATGTTATGTCACATAATCGCACCTATGTATGCATGCATTTCATGAAATTGAAATGCAGCATAGTGGATTGAACAACATGTTGCTTTTGTGCTGTGCATATGACATGCTTCAGCCTATTTCCACACCAAAACTGATCAGCTCGGCATGATCATGGACAATCAAATTCATACATAATATGATGCAAAATGTAGGTGCACCTATAAGCTTTACCACAAATATATTTTGTATGCACATATCTATTTGTATGTCTATACATGGGTTTGTTTTGCATAGATGTAAAACACTCGCGCTCCACAATGTACAGCTACTTGTCGAGTGATTAAAAGAAGAACAGGATTAATTGCATTATGTGCTTGCATCTTTACATTGCAAAGCACTCATGTTTATGCTGGCTTCTTCATGTATGTGTGTGTGTGCAAATACAGATTGTACCGTACCCATATGTGATTGTGTTTGCATGGACACAACACGCTTTATTACACATATACACGAATAATCACGAATATATACATCCATACGAAATACAGAAAAAAAAGGCGTGTACAACTGCGCATGCGAATAGCATCATTTTTTTTGCCAAATTCTCACGTGGATCCTGCATATTGTGACTGGTTGCCTGGTGGCTTCAACATGTTTCAACCAGCCAAGACTATTGGCTACGCGAACAAATCATCCCATGGAAAATCATTGGCCGACAATCGAGACTTTTGGCTCGCTTGGAAAGCCAAAGTGAGGACCGACTGGATGGAAGTCCTGCAGTGGGTTTATCACCACCAAATGTCAGAAATTACTTAATTTAGCTGCTGCTTCTTTTCCAACCTGGTGAATCAACTCATTGATGGCGATATTGGTGGTGATTATCATGAGCAAAGCGATTCAACACTGGTTTTAGCTGTTCATCAACAAAAGTAACTTGATGATTCACCCGTACGAACAAATATCTAGGTTTTCAAGTCATAGGGGTACCCGCAATTCATCCGGTTTACAAACCATTCATAGTCACAAACCAACCATTTTTGGGTTCCCATTTTGAGAAGCCACTAAGCAGGCATATTTGTCCCCATTTGGCCAATATCAATGAAATGATGAAACATGGTTGACCTCTAATAATCCACCATTTATGGACAAAGCCATTTTATCATTGTTCACAATGGATGCATCATGTCATTTACCCGTTGCAGTCCCCCATTGCTCTGATGTCTCATGACACGTGGCGAGCTTTCATCGGCCTTGGCTAAGTGGGGCACCGATGATGGCTGGAAGTGTCGCGAATGACGGCAACAAAAAGGAAGAAGAGGTTGATGATGATGATGATGATGATGATGATGATGATGATGATGATGATGATGATGATGATGGATGATGATGATGATGATGATGATGATGATGATGATGATGATGGTGATGATGATGATGATGATGATGATGATGATGATGATGATGATGGACAATCTTGGCAGATCATGTGTGATGATCAATTTTCGGAGATCGAAACATTTAAACTGTGTTTACGCTAGAAATGAAATATATGTGTAAACTTGCGTCCACGATGCAACGATTAATGATGTTTCATTAATAAATTAGCTGGCATTCTTTGGACTGTGATTGTATCTGGCAAGGCAGAAGGGGCATTATTAGCGGGGAACAAAAAATCAGGGCCGTTCAGGGGCTGTTCGTGTGGGGGTGCGGTGAATGATGATCTATGATGGCTGATGCTGATGTCATAATGGTTCATGATACTTGGTTCATGATCTATGATGGCTGATAGCGCATAACTAATGATGATGTATGATGGTTCATGAATCCTGAATGTTGATATATGTTGATGCTTGATTTATGATCCATATGCGATGGTTAACATGCACCTGAAGACTAACTTAGACTCTCGCAAAATTGTGGTTGGAAGATCAGGTCCTCCTATCGGGATACGTCGCAAGGTAACACACCCCACTTGGAATGATCCCAACAATCATGAGCGAAGCATAGCGATGGAAAGTCATCCCGTATTTGGCAGGTTTCCCAGGTTTCTATTCAAAAACATCTGATGATTTTTCCAGCGATGGCACTGTCAAGGGCCCATATGGTTGCATGTTCACATGGCCGGCGACAAAAAAATGTCGACCTGTTGGATGTGAGTCATCATGAGTCATCCATAAGGAAAGTACTGACCCTGGCACTCCCCATCCCAGTGGTGGATGAACTCCTAACCGCCAAGTCGCAGGGAGATCATTGCGGACTGCCTGGGTGACATGTCCAGCTGCTGCTGGACTTTTCACCGCTGTCAACTTGGCACACTGTTTGCCGCTTGAATGCGGTTGATGCTTACATGTAACTACTTAGCAGGTTCAGGTCTTAGAAACGATGGTGGAAATCCCCAAGTTGTAGAGATGGATTCCCTGCGAGACCACGTTTTGAGGGCCTCGAAAAGGGCTTCAAAACTTACGAAAAAATGTTTCATGGATTTCTAAGCGTCAATGAGCAATCACCAAAAAAAACCTTTGGTCATCAATTGAGTCATCAATCGTGAACTATCCATTACCATTCCTGCGGGCCATTATTGGTGATTCCTCATTTTCAACCATCATAAAAATTCAAAGCACGGCCACAACGTATTTTAAAAAACTAGCTAAGGGTAGTCCTACATAAACCATTTTAAAGCAGGGTGTTGGCACTCAAAATGTAGCATCAAAAATCGTGTTGGCAGGACTGCCCTTAGTGTAGGTCATACTCAAGGGCAACCCCTGTTCCTTCATACATAATCTGTTTGGCGTCTGTTTGGTGGTTTGAACCCCTGTGACAAACATTAGTCAACCAGCCATTTGTAATACTTACTAGGGAAAATAAAAAATGTTTGAAACCACCAACCAGAAATCCTAGTGTTGGTTGTTGCGCATGATTTTCAACCACAACATGGGGTTGCTGAGTCGCCGTAGCTTCCCCAAGCTTCCCACCTTCGCAGTGTTGGCACGGCCCTCACAGCGAGATCAACTTCTTTCCAGGCCTCGGTCCCACCACAGAAATGGGCTCTTAGGCGGCGGCGTGGATAGTGCTTACATGTATCTACTGGAAAAAATATATATCATATATAAATAAAATTTACACATCCATATAAACATACATAAATATCAATAAAAATATAATATATATGATATAGATAAATATATATATATACAAATGAAAAATATATAAATATATATATATATACATATGATATATATATAAATACATATGATATATATAAATAAATATACATATGATAAATATATATACATATGATGTCTATAAATAAATATAGAAATGATATATATAAATATATATACATATGATATAAATATATATATATATACATATATATAAATACATACAAATGATATTTAAATATACATATGATATAAACATATAAAAACAAATTATATATATAAATAAATATGTAGATATATATCTATATACATATATGTACAAATATGTGTCCAAGAATAGATGGGAAGTTCCCAAATAGGGACCCCCCAAACAATGATGATTTATGGGGTTACCCCCATTCTATTAAACCAGCATGTATACATATACAGGTGCTTGTTTCATTTTCACCTTGATATTCACCTGTATCACTGTATCACTGTCAACACGGACTCGCATAGTTCTGTACCCCATATGAGAATTCATCAATACATGGCACCAGCTATGTATGGTTCAGGCGCATATCTTGTTGGTGGTTGAACCACCCTTTTGAAACTGTGTTTGTCAACCAAGCAACCATTTGTCAATACATTTTGGAAAATCAAAAATGTCAACACAATAATGCATAGTTACCCATTTGGTTATTCCAGTCTAGGTAGCTCCTTTGCTCCCCTTCAAACGGCCATAGGAATACCCGTGGCTCCAAATCGCTCCCTCCCGACTCCAAGCAAATGGTTTCAAATCGTTTTTTCACATCTGAATTTTGTTGTCTTGTGGCGCCTCCCAATTCTGCCAACAGCCAGAGAGCAATCATGTAGGTTGCGAATGGCATAATGTTTAATGATTACATGGGGGCTTCTCAAGCCATAGGGAACTCCAACCATACTAAACATGATTAACATAGTGGATGATTTGGGGGTACCCCATTTCGAGAAACCACTACAAACCAACAACTCCCCAAAAAAAAGTAGGTGAACATCCCAGTAGTTCGGCAAATTGAATCATCTGTTGAATGTTTACTACGAGTACCATCGCCACATGGTTGATGTAGTTTGCAATGCAGCATATGATCAAAATCAAAATGGTTAATTTAAGTATAAATGCAAATAGAAAATTAATATCAATATAAATATAAATATATATATATATGTAATTGTTTACGTACATATCATGGCATCATATCACTATTTGATGATAGTTGATGATAGTTGTCTTAACTCATGGTATGTGGTTTTAACAAAGGGCTGCTAAGAGTGACCTATCAGCTGTTAGGCAAACGTTGGTGAAACTTCCTGGTGGGTTGGCGGATACAACGGTTGCCAATGCACTTGTGGCACCATGGATTCAGAAACCATGCCACTGTCATACACTGGTTGATAGGGATTCTTTACAATGCTTCATAATGAATTGATTTATGATTGAATCTAAAATGAATTCATGAGCTGATTCACTATCCTATTGCCTTTATCATGCCAATCCTGCTGGCTTATTAAATCACCATTCATTAATGGCAAACTAACTCTAACGTAGTATACACACATGTTTTTTCCCGAAAGACTTGGCGAAGGGCTTTTCCTAGGAGCCAATGACATATTAACATATCAATATCTAGCATGTGTTGATTTACTTTACTTAGCTTACTTGTCTGGATTTGCTAGACTTCGTTTACTTGACTTGACTTTACTTGAGTTGACTTGCTTGACTTAACTCGCTTGACTTGACTCGCTTGACATGAGTTGCCTTGACATGACTTGACTTGATTTGATTCGACTTGACTTGACTTCACTAACTTGGCTTGACTTGCTTGACTTGACCTACTTGGCTTGACTTGCTCAACTTGACATACTTGACCTGACTTACCTAACTTGACTTACTTGACTTGGTAAGTCTTGGAAGACTTACTTGACTTGACTTACTTGACTTGACTTGCTTGACTTGCCTTCCTTGACTTGCTTGACTTGACTTCCTTGACTTGCTTGACTTGACGCGACTTGCATTATATTACACTTGACTTGACGTGACTTGCATTGCATTACATTACATCACATTTGAATTACATTTGAGAGTAAAGCATGATGCTTTTTAGGGCCGCCCTGGTCCGGAACATGCTTGCGAAACCTTGTGTTTTACATGGAATCGTGCGTGTCGATCGCGCGAAACTGTAGTAAAACGTCGATTTTGGCACTGACGTTCGCATTCCTTTCGTAGAATCGTGCGTGTCGATCGCGCGAAACTGTAGTAGAACGTCGATTTTGGCGCGGGCGCTCGCAACCCTTTCGTAGAATCGTGCGTGTCGATCGCGCAAAACTGTAGTAAAACGTCGATTTTCGCGTGCTGGCGCGTGCTGGGGCGGTGCTGTAGATTGTGTTTTGCGATGGAATCGGGCTTTGAAAAGTGTTGGATCGTCACTTTGTGTGACAGGCGTGGTATTTTGAGCATGTGAAGCTTTCGCTGAATCGCTTTCCATAATGTAAATAGGACATCAAGGGATCTTGGCCTGCTGTTCAATCGTGACTTTGTGTGGCAGGCCTGGTACTTTGAGCACATGAAGCTTTCGCTGAATCGCTTTCCGCAATGTAACTGTTGTGGAAACCTGTTCTGAAACTTTTGTTTTTCGAGGTTTTGGCGACCTTGCTTTTCCCTTTATAATTCCTTTTTTAAACGTTTCAAAATCGCAATTTTTCGGCTTGGGCACCGCAAGTGTGGTTTTGGGAGAAGATTGGCGCGCGGTTCCATCGTCACTTTGTGTGGCAGGCGTGGTACTTTGAGCACCCGAAGCTTTCGTTGAATTGCTTTCCGCAATGTAAATGGGACATCAAGGGATCTCGGCGCGCTGTTCAATCGTGACTTTGTGTGGCAGGCGTGGTACTTTGAGCATGTGAAGCTTTCGCTGAATCGCTTTCCGTAATGTAAATAGGACATCAAGGGATCTCGGCGCGCTGTTCAATC
>VSDK01027664.1:129461-169260 GCA_009767595.1 Symbiodinium kawagutii | reverse complement strand
TGCTGGTGATTTTGCTCTTGGTGATTTTGCTGCTGGCGTTTTTCCTGCTGGTGATTTTGCTCTTGGTGATTTTGTTCTTGGTGTTTTTGCTCTTGGTGTTTTTGCTCTTGGTGATTTTGCTGCTGGTGTTTTTGCTGCTGTTTTTGCTGCTGGTGTTTTTGCTGCTGGTGATGTTGCTGCTGGTGTTTTTCTGCTCTTGGTGTTTTTGCTGCTGGTGATTTTGCTCTTGGTGTTTTTGCTTTTGGTGATTTTGCTGCTGATGTTTTTGCTCCTGGTGATTTCGCTGCTGGTGTTTTTGCTGCTGGTGATTTTGCTCTTGGTGATTTTGCTCTTGGTGTTTTTGCTCTTGGTGATTTTGTTGCTGGTGTTTTGGCTGTTGGTGTTTTTGCTGCTGGTGTTTTTGCTCTTGCTGCTGGTTGTGTTGCTCTTGGTGATTTTGTTGCTGTTGTTTTGGCTGCTGGTGATTTTGCTGCTGGTGACTTTGCTGCTGGTGTTTTGGCTGCTGGTGATTTTGCTCTTGGTGATTTTGCTGCTGGTGATTTTGCTCTTGGTGATTTTGCTCTAAGTGTTTTTGCTGCTGCTGAATTTTGCTCTTGGTGATTTGGTTGCTGGTGTTTTTGCTGCTGTTGTTTTTGCTGTTGGTGATTTTGTTCTTGGTGTTTTTGCTCTTGGTGATTTTGTTGCTGGTGATTTTGCTCTTGCGTGGTACTTTGAACGTGGAAACTTTTGCTGCTGGTGTTTTTGCTGCTGGTGATTTTGCTCTTGGTGATTTGGTTGCTGGTGTTTTTGCTGCTAGTGATTTTGCTCATGGTGATTTTGCTGCTGGTTGTGTTGCTCTTGGTGATTTTGTTGCTGTTGTTTTGGCTGCTGGTGATTTTGCTGCTGGTGACTTTGCTGCTGTTGCTTTGGCTGCTGGTGATTTTGCTCTTGGTGATTTTGTTGCTGTTGCTTTGGCTGCTGGTGATTTTGCTGCTGGTGACTTTGCTGCTTTTGTTTTGGCTGCTGGTGATTTTGCTCTTGGTGATTTAGCTGCTGGTGATTTTGCTGCTAGTGATTTTGCTCATGGTGATTTTGCTGCTGGTTGTGTTGCTCTTGGTGATTTTGTTGCTGTTGCTTTGGCTGCTGGTGATTTTGCTGCTGGTGACTTTGCTGCTTTTGTTTTGGCTGCTGGTGATTTTGCTCTTGGTGATTTGGTTGCTGGTGTTTTTGCTGTGGTGATTTTGCTGCTGGCGTTTTTCCTGCTGGTGCTTTTGCTCTTGGTGATTTTGCTGCTTGTGCTTTTGCTCTTGGTGATTTTGTTGCTGGTGATTTTGCTCTTGGTGATTTTGCTGCTGGTGAATTTTGCTGCTGGTGATTTTGCTGCTAGTGATTTTGCTCTTGGTGATTTTGCTGCTGGTGATCTTGCTGCTAGTGATTTTGCTCTTGGTGAATTTTGCTGCTGGTGATTTTGCTCTTGGTGATTTTGCTCTTGGTGTTTTTGCTGCTGCTGAATTTTGCTCTTGGTGATTTTGCTCTTGGCAAATTTGCTCTTGGTGATTTTGTTCTTGGTGTGTTTGCTGCTGGTGATTTTGCTCTTGGTGATTTTGCTGCTGGCGTTTCTGCTGCTGGTGATTTTGCTCTTGGTGATTTTGCTGCTGGCGTTTCTGCTGCTGGTGATTTTGCTCTTGGTGATTTTGTTGCTGGTCATTTTGCTCTTGCGTGGTACTTTGAACGTGGAAACTTTTGCTGCCGGTGTTTTTGCTGCTGGTGATTTTGCTCTTGGCAAATTTTGCTGCTGGCGTTTTTGCTGCTGGTGATGTTGCTGCTGGTGTTTTTCTGCTCTTGGTGTTTTTTCTGCTGGTGATTTTGCTCTTGGTGATTTAGCTGCTGGGGATTTTGCTCTTGGTGATTTAGCTGCTGGGGATTTTGCTCTTGGTGATTTAGCTGCTGGGGATTTTGCTCTTGGTGATTTAGCTGCTGGGGATTTTGCTCTTGGTGATTTAGCTGCTGGGGATTTTGCTCTTGGTGATTTAGCTGCTGGGGATTTTGCTCTTGGTGATTTAGCTGCTGGGGATTTTGCTCTTGGTGATTTAGCTGCTGGGGATTTTGCTCTTGGTGATTTAGCTGCTGGGGATTTTGCTCTTGGTGATTTAGCTGCTGGGGATTTTGCTCTTGGTGATTTAGCTGCTGGGGATTTTGCTCTTGGTGATTTAGCTGCTGGGGATTTTGCTCTTGGTGATTTAGCTGCTGGGGATTTTGCTCTTGGTGATTTAGCTGCTGGGGATTTTGCTCTTGGTGATTTAGCTGCTGGGGATTTTGCTCTTGGTGATTTAGCTGCTGGTGATTTTGCTGCTGGTTGTGATGCTCTTGGTGATTTTGTTGCTGGTGATTTTGCTCTTGCGTGGTACTCTGATCACCGTTGACTGATGTAACGTTGAAAAAAAAACGTAGCCGCCAAACCCATCCCGGTTTTACTTTTTTCTTTCGGGTACCCACTTGGGATCTAGTTTTTTCTTTAACTCAGCGAACAATAAATTATTCTTGTTTGTCTATTGGCCATACTCCTCAAAAACTATTGGTTGGTGTCAACAAGCTGAGTCAACAAGCTGATGAGGTGGACATCTCTTGGAAAAAACGAAAACGTGATCTTTGTCTCTTGGACTCTTGTCTCCAAAAAGTTGTCCGTATCCTACCATTCAGTTACAGCACTACTTGTAGCTCCAAATCACGCGCCCCTTGTGAAGGCATGGCATGGCCATGGATACCACTTGCTCCGAATCGCTCCTCCCAATCAATAGTAAGTATCATTTGATCTTTTAACTACTACACAGCTGGCTTGAAAAAAACCAGTTGGCTTGCTAATCATGCAACAGTATCGCCGCTCCCCACAAATCAACTATCCATGCACGAATTACTCACTATCATGCTTGAACTGACCGAACCATAAATTCACAAGAAAAAGTGATCAATTCACCATCTCTGTTATCTCCCACTGTTGATCATATACTAGTTCCATTCATTATTTGGTTCATGGTTTCAACGCAACATATGCTTGTCAACCAACCAACCAACCATTTGGTGCTTTCTCAAAACAGGGGTACCCCCCAGATCATCCCACGTTAACCATTTACAGAAGAAGTAATAAACATTAATGAACCAACCATAACTTTGGGGTATGGCTCCTATTTCAAGACACCACCATTTGGTGCTTTCTCAAAATAGGGGGCCCCCAAATCATCCTTTAAATCAACCATTTTAGATTGCAAACCAACCATTCGGGGTCCCCTATTTCAAGACACCACCACTATTGAATGACATATACTAAGAGTTACTAAGAAAATACAAACATCCTTGGACTGCTCGCCACCATCTCTCAGCGCCCAGTTGCTGCACCGGCATGGCGCAAACGGATGGGCCTCAACAAACAAAAACGGTGACGAACGCCAGGGCGTCGTGACGATGAACATCATGGTTGAGTAGTTCTTGGTGATCGGTTCATGATGCTGAAAAATGCTGGCTTAACATCTTGATGCTTTAACCATTCATACTCATACACCATTTTGTTGAATGATTATATACAAATTATTGAGTTTCATAATCGTGAATGATGCTTTAACAATGAAACTAAATGATTATGGTTTGCGAATGGTTAAGCATCACCGGTTGGTCGTAGTTGATACTAATAGTTATGATTAATTGTGATTAATGGTGCTTTGTTATGGTTAATGAGGATCGATTCACGGTCAATGGGCTAGTGATGGCTAATAACGATGATCATGGCTCGCATATGTGTTTGATCGTGATTTATGATTTATGATCAAGTAGAAGGCTCTATATAGATACTTCATGATTGGTCCATGGACGGTTGATGATGGGCTTGTGATGGTTCATAAGCTTGAAAAGATATGGTCAATAATGTCTATGTAAAAGAGGTGGATAGAGGTTCACCACGGTGGTTAACCGTGTTGAACCATGCCTGACAAACTATGGATAATGTGATTATTGTTAATAATCAACTATAGTCAACAGAAGTGAACAAGCACATCATCAATTGCTATTGCCGGCTTTTGGTCAACTACGTTTGCTCACTGGTTCATGAAACATCACCAATGTTTCAACAATTTGTGGATGGTTTTCATGAGAGACTCTGGTCAACAAACCTGGAAGCGGAACCTCTCTTTATAGGTGGTTGACGTTTACAAAGAGGTGATGTTTAGCGTCCTGGTTAGTTTACCCAATGGTACGATGTTAACGGAGTAAACCATCATCTGCATGGTTGGTGGTTGAACCACCCCTATGAAAAATATGTTTATCAACCATTTGTTAATAATCACTGTACTGGGGAAAGTTAAAAAAATGTTTGAAACTACCAACTAGTCATTGAACTCCCAACAAGTGATACCGATGGAGTTTGTTTGGCAATCAGTATTAAATGGTTGATAATTCCCAATGGTTAACAAACTGGATAAGAACAAGGGTACCCCAAACCGACTGACGCGGGGCGCTCCGCTGGCCCCTGGTTTTGGGCGGATCCCCGTGGTTCGGTTGCGTTTCCAACGGCGTGTCCAGCCTCCAACTTGCTTTCCCACACGGCATTTCGCCACCTTGACGAAGGCTTGGATGTCCCTGGCGCGACGAATCAAAACAAATTAACCTATCGATAGAAGTGCATTGAAGTACACAGAAATAAACATATTTGTAATATATCATATGTATAATATATATATATATATGTAATATCAAATATAGACATGATGAATACATAAAAGAACAAATTAATACATAAACATAACACATGATAATACATTTTGTACATCCCCTAAAACACGGATTCATTGCTCTAAATGTATTTACGTATGAATGGTGGATCAAGCACCATTCCGCATAGAAACCCTGTGGCGTCATATAGACTCGCCAGAAACGGTATGGTACGGCTTCGTTGCAGTAGTGCTGTTTCTTATCCCCTCCTATCAGTCACAATCAATCATGAACGAGTTCATCACCTCGCCAACATATGAACCAGTTCATCATCAACGAGTCTTAACCACTGACAAACAACCGTACTTCACCATCAACAGATCAACCACTAACATTTTTTTCGCATCATGATCAATCATGTGTAAGGTTTGTTCAACAGTAGATGTCATGATCAAAAAAGGACTAGTCATCCATTTACATCCATTTACCACTAAACCAACCATGATAAATTCTTGATTCTTAACCAATGCTAAGTGCTGATCACTAGTTTCCATCAATAAACAATGATTAATCATGATTATGTACAACTTACCTGTCACTAGCCATGATTGTGACATAAACATGATCAAGTCTCAAATTCCGGCACTGGTTGAAACCAGAACAAGGGGTGCAAATGCCCAAAAAAGGATGCAGTTGCAAAGGGCTTGCTGTGCATCGCCGCTCAAATGATACTGTCATTGACACAAGAAAGGGAGCCAATATTTTTTCACAAGGAATGGGGATGGAATGGGGATTGTTACAGTGATTGATGAAGGATGACTGGCAATCATCAGGGTGAATGTAGATCACAAACTGATACAGAATGATATGTGAATGTGGATTACAGCTCGACAATTGTATTGACTTGATATATCTGAAAAAAAATGTTAACACAAATGCCAAGCTGAAAATTTCAGCTAGACTTAGATCATAGATCTTTGTTAATTACCTGATAACTTACACTAGCCAATCATCAATGTGAATGATCTCTAATCCTTGGTTCCTTGAACTGAACAAGTTCAAGAGGTCGATTTGTGTAGCGGGGGAAAGCAGTGGTGCGGTTCCTTCGGGTGGCAGCAAGGGGTATTCAAAGAAAGACCATTCTGGTCGAAAATCATGGACTGAAACCAGCGACTCGGATGTCCATCGAAATTTTCGAGACAATCGGACGGCTTGGCCAGCCTTACACGTTCCGATGCCAGCTCCTCATCCCAGTTCTGCCTGAAACAGTTCAGGAAGAATTTGGGTAGTGACAAACATAACTCAAACAATTGGTTAATAGACAACGATTGATGATGAGGAACGAAGAGTTGATGGATGAATAATGTATGAACCAATATTGGCTACCAGCTACTAATGGTTAAGTGATTGTTAAAGCGGTCGGTATTCAGTCAAATGGCAGTCAATTGCATGGATTGATTCATCAAAATGGCTAAGTAAATCTACGTAATACTTTATCACAGCGTCCAATCGCCAGCACTTCTAGCTAAGTTCGCAAACCATTCCCTCTACAAATAGATGGCCCATGGCCAGTGGACGAACACACCTACAAATAGATGGCCCATGGCCTAACAACGGCTGCCTCGCACTCAGCTCCCCTTCCCGCGACGCTCAAAACTTAGAACTCGGGAACTTACGCGAAGAGGCACACGTGGTCACCACTCGAGGACTTCTGCAAATTGGGAACCACAAAGTTATGGATGATTTACTATAAATGGTTGATCTTGGACGGTAACTCGAGGTACCCCTACGACTTCAGAAACACCCAGGGACTCAGGCACATCGCCTCTTCGATTTGCTTGTCGCTCTCTTTTCGCTGCCAACCTTCTTCAATAGGGCGCATTTGTCTTCCTCGATTCTGGAGGGAAAAGTCGTGGCCAATGAAAGTTTGATATCGTTTGATAGTGAATGGTCAAGTGGTTGTTGCTCAACTCATAGGGCCCCCAAAAATTATCGTTAGTTTATTTCCAGAAATGGTTACTGGACGATTCGTGGTCACCACTTTTTGAGAAACCCTTACTTAAGAATGCAAGATACAGTAATGTCCAACAAAACCATAAGGATACCCATCCCACCATGTCACGATGCATGATCGCTTATCAAGCGTCATGTTCGTCGATCATCAACACTAGGGCTTCATACCCAACATCACATTGTTTTTTCCGGTCAAGATCATTTTATTCGCAAACCCATGCAAACCTCAAGGGAAATGTTGGGGCACAAGGGAGTCCATGGAAGCAACATTATATACATGTACATCTCACCAGTTTGCACCGATCTTGTCGAATTTGAATTGATTGCAACCATTCAAGATCACCATTATAATGGTTACGAAAAAATGGTCATTGGTATCAAAATGATTCATAGTCTTTGCTTATCAAAATAGATAGTGTTTGCTTAATGTAATTCTTATTGTGGAACATTATCAACCCTGTTTACCTCGTACAAGGATACTCATGGATACTCGTCTCACATGGTGGTATGCGAAATGGGTACAAAAAACAAATGAGTTGATCACAAACATCAACAACTTTCGGCTTAACTGATGCGGATCTCCCATGATGAGACGATATGCATGGATAGATGAGACGATATGCATGGATATTCATTGGTTTAGTAGCATCAGATTCGCACACAAGTCATGAGACTTGCTTGTATTGATAGCCGGCTGCGAGGTCTGAGGCAAATCTGGCGTATTGACACGGCTGTCAACTGCACAAACTACCACCGTTCCAACCATGGAAGCCCTGCTTGGCGCTCAGCCGGTTCACCGGTTCCACCGCCAGGTTTCCACTTCTTTTTGCCCAATCTCATCGCTATCATCCATCTCCAACAGGAAGTCTAAGTGCTCCCCCATCGTGTGTCCTTCCGTGGCCGCGCTGGGAAACTCCCACAGTGTGCCTCCCATCACCAGTGGGAAGAGACTCTCAACAAGTCACTGGTGCGGGTATCCATCCAGGTGATGCTGGGAGCGAAAACGACTCGCGCATTGCCAAGTAAACTTGGATCCGGTTCAATGGCGCTACTAACCATCCAACATGGCTGGGTAGTTTCCCTCTCGATAATCTGGTTGGCGGCGTCAACCACCTAAAAAAAATTCGTCAACCCACCATTTGTCAATAATTGCTAAGGGAAAAACAAATAGAACCACCAGCCAGTATTAATTGTTGCTGGCGCCGTGCCTGGCAGCATGTGTGTAAAAGCTCATTTTTTGGTATTTTGTTCGGTGAGGTGGGTTGGGGTGGGTGGGGTGGGGCATGTTAACGTTCGCTTGCACTTGTGTCATGAGGTTGATGATGCTACATCACGGACGGGGTGGGGAGGGCTGTGTTCACGTTCGCCTGCACTTGCGTCATGAAGTTGATGCTACGTCACGGATGGGAGGGGTCACGTTAATGTTTACTTGTTCCTGTCTCCTGCCGATAAAATTGTCATCATCATCCTCATCATCATCATCATCATCATCCTCATCATCATCCTCATCCTCATCCTCCTCATCATCATCATCATCATCATCATCATCATCATCATCATCCTCATCATCATCCTCATCCTCATCCTCATCATCATCCTCCTCATCATCATCATCATCATCATCCTCATCATCATCCTCATCCTCATCCTCATCCTCATCGTCATCATCATCATCATCATCATCATCATCATCATCATCATCATCATCATGATTGCCACAATGATCAGCATCATATTCTACATCTTTGCGAGCATCATCAACATCATTGTCATTGTCATCAATGTCAGGTGTTTTTGGAACGTATAGACGGCCTGGAAACGATAAGGCCCTTATCTCCATCCTGAACCTCCTCATCTGCTTCACTTTGTTTCTCCAGCGGGGTGCGATGCCCAGCTCTACAAGGGGTGGGCTGATGCGGATGATGATGATGATGATGATGATGATGATGATGATGATGATGATGATGATGATGATGATGATGATGCCGATCATGCCTGCGGCCCACAGGCGGCTCGCCACGGCGTGACCGACTTGTTAAAAGCATTCTTGATAGGGAAACTCACCAGCGACTTTGTGGACAAAGCCTTTTTGATGGCATGGAGGCAAAAAACCGTTGCGGGTGACAATCTATGACAAGCTTGTGGCAACGAATCAATGAAGATCAATGTAGCCAATCATTCGTCACCATGTGCTGTTTCTCTGATCATCAATTTAGTTGATCAAAAACCTATCCGCTGGTTTGTCTTAGTTGGTTGATCAGTAAATGCTGATCGAGTTGGTTTTCCAAATCATCTATTCGTCCTATTGGTTGGTGTTGCTACCTGTGAACAGGTGGGGTACAGGCACGGTACAGGGTTCTGACTCGTAGCCATTTGATTGTGCTCTTTTGTGTTTGGTGTGGCGATTTGTGGTTGTTCTGCAGCCTCGGCAGTGTCTGATGACCCAATTAGGACAACCATTCAACACATTTCATGGCAAACGACAAGGAAAACATTTGAGAACCTGGCGTTCGAAACAAAAAAATAAGTGGACCATCTCCAACGCCAATCAATGGTTTCTTCGAGTTCTATAGTGACAGATTCGAAATCCTTGAGAAAACCAAGCCATTGTCAATCCGATGACCGCCACCAGAAGGCTTTGAGGTCCTTGGTGCAGTGGTGAAAATGGGATCACCCAAGCTCCCATCTAAACCCCGGGCGCGCTCCTCCAGACACCTTGTTCTTCGCTTCTGGCGCAGCACCAGTGGTCTTCTTAGAGAACCACGACATGGCACCCCCACCGATCTGCTATCCGCGGACTGCGGGGGGCAGGCAGCCAGATGCCATCAATCTGCGGCGGGAGAGTCAGCATGGGCTTTGCCCCACAAAGCTGAAAAACTGGTGGTTTCTATACAAAATAGCTGATGGTTTCCATGAGAACTGATGATTATGATTGATATCCATTCATTGCTATTGTTGAATAGTTTGTGGCTAGTAGCAAGAGCCTTTCAACAAGTATTGATAGTTATTAATAGATATCAGTTGTTTGTCTTACAGCTATTGCTATTGTTGGACAGACCAATACGATAAGTGGCTGTCCCAATGACACTGGGGTGAAGCATCCGAATCACCCAGGGTTTTTTGAAACCTTCCAACAGCGCGTTTTCGTGGTGGGCACAACCCCCGCCCAAAATATGACTTCACCAACCATGCCAAAATATTTGGGGACAAAAAAACATGTCAATCAAACCACCAACACCTACAGATTGGTTTCCTCACTCATTGAATTTCCAAACCATCAATCGATATCAATCGTCTAGAGCTCGGTGGCTCCCAGTGCTGCTTTACTTTTGGCAAGGGGGGGTTGCCAGCGAGCCGGGGGACCACGAGTTCATTGCTGGGAACCCATGACTCAACTCCCTGGAATCCACCAGCAAAGCATGACTTTCCTGTGGGAAAAATTGGGGAAACAAGGTGAATTTCGACCACCTTGATTTGAACCAGTTGAATTGGAAGGACCGTGGTGTGCCGCTCATCTGTACAGTTTTCCACCATACTACAAGGGTCAATGTCAGCGATCGATTCCTTACCCAAGGCCATGGCGATGCCGTTGATCTGGCGGCTGCATCCACTCACCCGAGGTATCAGAACCATTTAGGAGCCATTGAAGAAACGTTTCAAGCACGTTGCCAATGATAAAACATTTCACTTCAAACAATGTTGGCAAATATTGGTAAACCAACATTTGATCCATTCCATTTTTTTGACAATATTGTAATTATCATGAAACATTGAAGTGCCTCTAACATGTCGTCAAAAATTGGAAACAGGCACCTCAAGCAAGCCACAGGGGCCAACCACCAATGATCAAAAATCCGCCCAGCTGCTCTGCCACAATCCTGGGGAACCATCCAAGTACCACCGCAACAATGTACTTGTGGAAGAGTCAGATACTTCCTGTGGCAGGAGTCACCATCGGTGGCAAAATCTCAAGCATGAACCTACCTGATGTTCATGGTGGCAGTATGAATATGATGAATACGCAAGCCGATCTTAATCAGAATTGTTTCCATTCAAATCATGGCCGTGATTGTTGAGTTAGTCAATCACACCAAGTAGTTCAGTATCAGTTGGTTCTGCTGATATTGAAATTGAAAGACATTAACTTTTTTCGGGTGCTCGAACAACTCCATGTATCGGGTCGCATTTACCAATCACAACCACAATTTTGTGTAAGAATCACCACCAAGGATGTGTGTGGCTTCAACCTACACACCTGGTGTACCATCAATAAGCATATATCATATATGTAAATTGTATTCAACCAATATCCTCCATAAGTTCTTGATGGTTAAAGCCTTAAGCCACCAGTTATGTGGGTCAAATCTCCCGAAGGCAGCACCTTTCGCGTCTGGGGCAACCCTCTCTTCATGAGCGCCACGCTTGGCCGAGGGGCTCCAGGTTGCTTTCGTTCACACCTCCTATGGCGGTGTGGGCGCCCCCAGCGTCTTTGGTTCTGAATTGGTGGGGCTGGGGTGAACTAGTGGCTTTCCAGCCATGGTTTAGTCCCTCAGTTTTGGTTATATGATCGTGAATCGGCGGGTATTTGATGGTTAAATGATAACTTTAACGATGCTAAAATGATGCTTAAAAACTGGTAAATTGATGGTCAACGGTGTTTAATGTTCATCATGGTGCATCATGGTAAACCTTTTTTGTCAACACATGGTCTATTATGGTTGATCATCATCAACAATGGCTAATCATGCTTAGCATTGGTGAATCGATAATCCACCAACTCTTGACGCTTTCACATTTCTTTTAGAAACCATGGTGAGTTTCCAGTCAGCAATCTTAGATCACCAGAGTGTAACCACCTCCAGTTCAACCATTGCTCGTGATTGTCAGATCTGGTGGGTCAGAACCATCCACAGCAATCTGGGTGGGGTCAGTCAAGTGGATATCGCTGGCTGATGTATGAACCCCAACCAGCCGTGGCTGTCTCCATCATCAACAAATCTATGTTGCATGATCTAACAAAAAAATACGTATATATATATATTGATAATGATTCAGAATACACTATAGATAATGCAATGAATAAAATTGTTGTCCATGGGTCATAGATAACTGGCATGCTTATGGACCAGTATTACCGACCTTTGATCTTAACCACTGCTATTGATCATCATGGACCACTAGCCATTGTTGGCAACCAATATCAACCGGTAACCGTATTATGTACGGCTAACCAAGAATCAAGTAGTTTTGGTAAGCACTGTGCGATAGAAACATATGTATACACACATGTGAATAAACATATACATATATATGCTACCCCCCCCCCAAGACCTACCTTTTTTAGGTGGCTTCAGGAAAATTTACAACCTTTTCAAATTTCTAGGGATTCAAGATTCAAGATTCTGGGGAAAAATTCTTGAACCCAAGCCCTTAGATCTTGGGGTTCTGGGTACCAGTAAGGGCCTAGATTTAGAATTTTCCTCAGAATCTTGAACCCTCAAGACCGGCCTTTTTCAATACGGGGTAATATACAAATACTTGTAAATAACATAGAGGTAGTATATAGAGGCAGCAAATGGGTAGTCTGTAAGCAATATGCAGGTAGTATAAAAATAGTTCATAGATAAGATATAGCTAATATATAGGTACCCCATAGGTTACATATAAATACTTCACAAGTACTATAAAATAGTATTTAAGCAGTATAGATATATTATAGTGGTAGCATGTAGGTACTATACAGATATTATATAGATACCATTTAAATAGTCTTCGAGCAATATACAGGTAGTGCATAGGTAGTAAACATGCAATACAAACATATGAAAAATATAGTGTTTAGGTAGGACATAGGAATTATACATGTACTATTTAGGTAATTTATAGGTATATAGGTAACATAGAACAGTGCTTATAAATAACGTATGGGTTGTAGTTAAGCAGTAAGAAAAATAGTACAGACATAGTATATAGGTATTTTATTAGTAGTATATAAATATTACTCGGCAATAGAGAGTTAGTTACAAGCAGTGGACAGGTAAAAAACATCTTAATACTTAACTTACTAGTTATTCCTTAGTTAAAATCATCCCACCCTGTTTATTATGACGTTAAAAATTCTACCGTATAACTCTTTGCTTGAAATTTTATTCCCTTAGTTTATATGCTACCTAAATAACACCTATGTAGTACCTATGCACCTAACAACGACCTATATACCCACATAGTACCTATATCTTTCCTATAGACTACTTCTTGACTGCCTGAATGCTACTTATATACTTCCATATGCTACCTATATATATTGCCCATACACTACCTCAATACTTTCTAGAAAGCGCCTATATAATACCTTTATACTACCTCTCAACTGCTTACACACTAGTGCCTAATAATAATTATATAATACCAAGAAATTACCGATATAATATTGATATACTACCTATATGCTGCTTAGCAACGACCTAAATATTGTCTATTAGAAATTTTCTTTGCTACCTGCATGCCTGCAGACTACATATATACCTAAATACTACTTGTATACTACCTATATAAAATTTATTTGCTACCTGAATACTATCCCTTTGAGACTTCTGTATTACCTGCTTACTACCTATGTACTAGATATGTAATGTTAAACAATATTTAAATAGTACTTATGTAATACTTATAAAGTACCTATATACTACCAATATACTACATCTACATTACTTAAATACTACTTTTTAGTACCTGCGTCATAGCTATATAGTACCTACGGAGTACCTATACACTACCTATATCTTACCCATCAGCTACTTGTAAATTACTTGCATATTGTTTAAAGACTACCCATTTGCTGTCTTTATAGCGATCCGCATGAATCTCACTATAGCCACAGAAAAATTTGCAAACTTTGCAAAGTTTGCTGGATTGAAGATTGAAGAATGAAGATCTCAGGAAAACTTCTTCAATCCAGGATTGAAGATTGAAGATTGAAGATTGAAAAAAACTTCTTCAATCCAGGATTGAAGATTGAAGATTGAAGATTGAATCTCACGCTTTTTCCAACTAAATTGCAATTAATTGCAACAATCCCGTGCTCCAATCCTGGATTGAAGATTGAAGATTGAAGATTGTCAGAAAAACTTCTTGGATCCAAGTCTGGATTGAAGATTGAAGATTGAAGATTCTCAGAAAAACTTCTTCAATCCAGGTCCCAGGCCTGGATTGAAGATTGAAGATTGAAGATTCTCAGAAAAACTTCTTCAATCCAGGTCCCAGGCCTGGATTGAAGATTGAAGATTGAAGATTCTCACAAAAACTTCTTCAATCCAGGTCCCAGGCCTGGATTGAAGATTGAAGATTGAAGATTCTCAGAAAAACTTCTTCAATCCAGCAAACTTTGCAAAGTTTGCAATTTTTTCTGTGGCTATAGTGAGATTCATGCGGATCGCTATAAAGACAGCAAATGGGTAGTCTTTAAACAATATGCAAGTAATTTACAAGTAGCTGATGGGTAAGATATAGGTAGTGTATAGGTACTCCGTAGGTACTATATAGCTATGACGCAGGTACTAAAAAGTAGTATTTAAGTAATGTAGATGTAATATATTGGTAGTATATAGGTACTTTATAAGTATTACATAAGTACTATTTAAATATTGTTTAACATTACATATCTAGTACATAGGTAGTAAGCAGGTAATACAGAAGTCTCAAAGGGATAGTATTCAGGTAGCAAATAAATGTTATATAGGTAGTATACAAGTAGTATTTAGGTATATATGTAGTCTGCAGGCATGCAGGTAGCAAAGAAAATTTCTAATAGACAATATTTAGGTCGTTGCTAAGCAGCATATAGGTAGTATATCAATATTATATCGGTAATTTCTTGGTATTATATAATTATTATTAGGCACTAGTGTGTAAGCAGTTGAGAGGTAGTATAAAGGTATTATATAGGCGCTTTCTAGAAAGTATTGAGGTAGTGTATGGGCAATATATATAGGTAGCATATGGAAGTATATAAGTAGCATTCAGGCAATGTTCCCCGAGGGACATATGGTCAAAAATGCGTGCTCTGCGGGACATATGCGGATTTTGTTGTCGTCTGCACATATATATATATATATAAACACATATATAGAAAAATATATATATATATATAAATACAATTAAATACATATATAGAATTATATATATATATAAATACATATATAGAAAAATATATATATATATATATAAATACATATATAGAAATATATATATATATATACACATACTGTATATATATGTAAAGTTAAACAGCAAACAAAACCTCCCGAGACCTTAACCTTCAGTCACTTTTATGTGATCAATCATGGAATCATGGCTATTGTTAATGTAAAGCGTTGTGATCACCATGGGTGAACTTCATCAACTGCTCAACCAACTTCTACCGTTGGGGGATCACGTTTCTCTCCATTTCTCCGGGGTTACGAAGGACACGGCGTTGACCCGGGAACCGATCCGCACTGCGGCGCGCGCCTGTGGGCATGAAACACAGCTTCGCGTAGGGCCCAGCGATGGCCTTCAAGGCGGGCACCCCTCCATTGGCCTCGAGACGGCCGTCGCCATGGCAGATGACACGGCCACGGGTTTCCCGCGTCCCGGGACCCACGGTTACATTGAGCGTTCTGGTGGTTGTTGGGGGTCAGTTTAGCGAGGATTGTAGTGGTGAAGTTTCTAGTGGTCAATTGTAGTGATGGTTTCAAGCCATGGTTAACTAGCGTTTCATCATGATCCATAGTGCTTATAATGGTGAATAATGATCAATACTGGCTGGTGGTTGTAAGGCATTGGTCATTATAGTGGTTAAGCATTAGGATGTTGAATGATGATCATCACTGGTCACTGGTTGGTGCTAGTAAACCATCCCGAAAACTATCAGTTCATCAACTTCATCAACCAACCATCTCAAATATTGGGAAAATAGCAAGGATTAAAATCATGAACCAAATATGGTTTATTGCCTACTAACCATCACGTTGCAGTAGTTAAAATGATGCATCACTACTGAAATAGTCTATACCATACCACTTGTGCATGATGGTTCTTGATGGTTTATGTAACTGAAGCAAGGGGTAATAGTCAACCTACTAACAAGTGCTAAAGCAAATATAGTTCAACCAATCTGAACCATGGTTGTTTTAGGGATAGTTCACCATCTCAATCTCATATAAACTCTGAATCAAACCCTGATCATGGTTCATAATAAGGGTTGATGGTTCATCAAGGGTGAGAATTAAACACCAACAAAATCATTGTTCATATCATCCATCGTATTTACCTACGTGACGCTGACAATGTGTGGGTAAATGTTGGCAAATGTACCATAGATTCCCTGGATGGTTGGATACCGGCGAGGAATCCTTTATAAATAATTAGTGCTTTCATCGTGGATCCCATAGCACTGCTTGATCATTCTTGAAGCTTCGGGTATCCATAGAACTCCAATCAGGCGGCTAAAGCACTGGTGATATTGCTTGATGAATGGGTTCTCATGGTTGATCACCATTGATGAACAGTGCCTGGAACATAATACCACCACTGGATGAAGCGAGCCACCCCGAGTTGATTAAGACGGGGTATCCCCCAAGTTCACCAACTGATTTCCCATTGAAATGGTAACCCCCAGCTCTTAATAAACCCATGGTTGATTAATCCGGGTTTAACATGAATTCCAACAAAATACTGGGTCATGTTCACCATGGGTTGGCGTCGTCAGCAACCACTAAGCTTTCCATGTGAACATCCCAGCACTGAGCGTTCGGAGGACACATCACCAGGAGCTACAAAAAGTATGACCATGTTTGACCTCAAGGTGCCACGAGATGTTTGGTGATAGCAATCTTGACAAAAAAAAGTGTGGGTTAAACATATCAATAGTATGAGTACTTCTTAATACTCATATTGACTAGCCACTTAAAAACACTACTTGCTAGTGAAATTTGAAACATTTTATTGGTATATGTCGTATACATACGAGTTGATGCACAAGTTGATTAGCCAATAGTAGCCAGATATTCATTCTGTACGTGGGGCCCAAGCAGCAAGAGGCCAGTTTGGGAACCTGAAAAAAATGATTGGTTTACTACGAAAATAGCTCTAGTAGGTAGTGTCTTTAAGTAGGGACCCCAATAATGGGTGGTTTGTGACTATAAATGGTCAACATTAGATGACTTGGGGGGTCCCCTATTGTGAGAAACCGCTATGGGATTGGGATGTTCGGCAGGGTACCCGGCTGTCCAGTTCGCTATGGTACCTACTACCCTCCAGGTCTTTATGGCCAATAAGCCACCAGTGAGTTCGGGCTACGCCATTGACAAAGACATGATCAACCGCCAGCTGAGCAGGTTAGGGAACCTATAAGGTGGCACGGGAGTCTTCCGAGCCGTTCCTATCACAAGCCCATCCATCCAGTCATCCGAGCAGGCTGACTTGGGCGGGCATCAAACATCTGCAGCCCCGTTACCACGACCAGCACTGAAGTCATTTGTTGAGGGATGCCACCAGCACATCTTTGTGGGATCCTGGAGTTGATTTCACCTTAGTTTATCATTGACCATCCATAGCTATCATTACTCAACATAACAAACAATAAATATACAGTAATTATGTAAGCAACAATGGCTATTAACAACCCCGTACCAAACGACCAGCACCGCACATGTTGGCTAGTGGATAAACCGTGCTTTGTTTTGGATTATTTTTGGATTCTGATTGTTGTCCTCTATTCTTAACCATGGTGATCTACTGCAAACATGGTTGTCCATCAGCAAAGAAGATTTATCCGAACCATCTATTCTCGACCGTCTATGAACCATTCATTGAGAATCCGTTCTCGTTGAACAAATCATTGCTATTATTGGTTGTCAACCAATCTGACTGACCATGAGCATGTCCTACTGAATCATTTGCAAGCATCTACCAACCGGTCTTCAGCATTATGAAGCATATTAACCAGCAGTGATACCGTTATCATCAATATATCACTACTGATAAATGCTGAGAATCACTGGTCAATCTCAATCAAATTAATCACACTGAGTTAGATGATATTGGATCCTAGTCTAGCAAGTAACCACATTGCTAGTTGCTGGTGCATATAACGAATCAATACTAACCATACTAACCATACTAGCCATACTAACCATACTCAGTACAACAAACCATACCAACCATACTAACTTAGTTAACATCGCAAACCAAACATAACTCATAACATCTCATAACCATACTAAGATATAAGAAGCATCCGGCAACCACATCTGACCAGGTTGACCTGGGCCCCTTCCCCCAGATACCATGGCCTCAGCTGGAAAAAACTTCAGCACATCCAAACCCATGCGCATGGCTTCCTCCACCTGTCAACACGGATGGGGCAAAGCCACGACGGGTACAACGGGTGACCTATGGGCCTCGCCCAATCATCATTTTACCATTGGTTCACTGGGGGTAACACCTCATGGCTTGGCTCATTTAACTATAGTTACATCATGTTACATCTACCATTTGCCTGGCACCCTAGATATAAGCCAACTTATAGCTGGTGAAACATGGCCCATCTTGCAACGGCTGGTCAACGGATGACCCTTGGGCGGTTTTATTGGTCGATTATTGGAGTGGAATAATTGTTATAACGGCTAGTTGATGGTAAAGGTTCAATCGTTGGGATTGCTCGTAGGGTTTATCATGAATAATGATGGTGGCCAATGATTGAATCATGATCTGGTGCCATCGGGACGGCAACAAACAATAAACAACAAGTTTGAAGGCATGCGCGGTGACAGTTGGTCAACAGGAACTTGTATCCAACGTAGCTTGTGATCATCCAATGCTAAAGGTTGTAGATCCCACTGGTTGCCAGCGAGCTTGTTGAATTCCCATTGGGAAATGATATAACTTGCGAAGCCAGGTGCATTAAGAAGCCAAAAATCAAAACATATGGTGCATTCTCAAAATAGGGAACCCAAAAATGGATGGTTTGCCACTATATACTATACATGGTTAATCTTGGATGATTTTTGGGGTCCCCTATTTTGAGAAACACCCACATATCAATGGTTGATTATGGTGGATTACAGTAGGTGATTGACTATTAGCAAGTAGGACCTTAGCCATTGACCTAATCAACCATGATCAACCACTAGTAGGTTAACCACTTCTAGTTCATACCTTTGCTAATGGATAATCAACCATCAGCCAAGTTCTGAACCATGCCAAAATCAATGGTGGATCATCACGGTTCGGAAATTCTTTCGACCAGTATGGCTGTGGGTCAAGGGCCGCTGTACCCCGAGCTGTTCCCATCAATGATCAGATTGATTAGGCGCCATCACATGGTGTCTTGACCCTCGCGATATAGTTGGTAACCATCCCCACACCAGCGCCTCCCTGCTTCCCACCAACAATGAGATAATTACAAAGAGGTAACTGGAAGGATTGGGATTTGACATCATCCCATCTTATCAACTATTACTGTAATCCTTCTTAAGCATTAGTTCTTAACGATGAACACAAGGCCGTGGTCCATCACCATGATGCTGAACACACCGCTCGCGGTTGTTTAGGTTCCAAGCTACCCCTCCGGTCCGCTGTTTCCAGTGATTTAGGCCCCAGACTCAAATTTCAGCAAAAGCATGCGTAGCTTCGAAGCTACTGTATTTCAATTCATCGTCAATAGTAGCTAAATAGGCACAGCCCGGCACAGCAACATTCGTAGGTAACTAAGCATTGGTAAAAAAACAGTTAGAATGTGATTGACTTCACCATTGGATAGCAGGTCACTGACCATTGGTGATTAAGAACCAACAATGATCGGCACAGGAATTGGTGGATGCATTTCTGGGATGGTTGGTAGATACCACCATGGCGAACTGGACAAACAATAGCCTGGTTCCCTGGTGAACCACAATATGCTTGGTATAGCCCCTGTCCTTGTTGGTTATATTCGTCTATTAGCAACCACTTTAAATGGTTTTAGTATGATATATCAGCTACTTGATGGTTGATTCCGTTGATTCCTCTAATAGTTCGTAAGCATAGCTAGCACTAGTCAAGCTCTTTGGATGTGAACTTCTACTGCCATACTTGTTGGTTGCCCCCACATGGCCTCGGTGGGTGTTGCCACCCCGGGGATCACTGTGATGCCATGGCTTTGGCACCACTGAACCACCTACAGCGGCATGGAACAGCGATTCATGGGTGAATCCAATGCTTAGTGTGGTGGTTGATGAAGAGTTGATGAAAGGTTTCCTAGTACAAAGTAACCAGATTTGATGACTAACAAATGGTTGATATTTATGGTTGGTTTCTGATGGCTCTTAGTTAATCAAAAGTTGATGAATGGTTGACGAATGGCTGACTAGTGGTCAATGAATGGTTGATTTCATTTGAGTACCGGGTGATGCATGGTTCATTGGTGGTTTTTGGTTGATTTATGGCAAAGGAATAGTTGATTTGAAGTCAGTTGATGGTTAGCTAATGGTGGATTCACGGTTCACGTTTGACTAGTTGGGTTGATCGGTCATAATTAGAGAATGACTTATATAATCAATAGTAAATCAATGGTTGATGGGCCGAGCCATTGCGTAAGGCAAATCAATTCCTGGGATACTACAAGGGGTGAAATATGTTCAAATTGAATCACAATTGCAGTCAAATATAGTAGTTAATGATAATTGTAGTTTTATTGATTAAGTTTTAAATCATGATGATAATTGGTTTACTTCATAATTATAGAGGTTAATAGTCAGTTCATGCTCAGGTTGTTGTTGGATGACAAGTATTTGACTGGTGATTCAGGGTCAGTTAATAGTGAGTAACGATTGATGATTCCTGAACAATGTTTGATGACTATTACACTAATAAACCACCCAGAATGGCCAGTCACAGCTAGAATGCATGGAAGCGAGTGACGTGACGGAGCAATCTAAAAAGGAAAAACAATTGAAATTCAAATGATAGATTTGGCACCCATCAATTAGACACAAACAACACAAGTGAAAAAACATCCCTAACAATGAAGAAAACACCGGAATCTTCGTTGGGATGTGAGGTGCTCCACAAACTAATCATTGGTTAACCAATGATGAACTATGAACTATTGATGAGCCATGGATCGACTACCGATTAAGCATTAACTAATCATCAATAGTGATTTGCTTTATTTACTAACCATCCATGAATCAGTTCATTACAGTAATAGTGGTTGGATGGTTAATTTAAGATCATTCACCATCCAAATCATCCATTCGATTAGTGGTTACTAACCATCCATTTAAGATCATGAATTAACCATCAGCTAATCATCCACTATCCCAAAGCCATGTGGTTCCAATCGAACTTCCAGCCGCCTCGGGATTCAAACCGGGCGAGACGATGAAGCGAGCACCGGCGGCCACCGCCTCAGAGGGGGATACCCCTATCCAAATACTCTATGCTTATTAATAGCTAGTCATGATGGCTATTGATAGGTATTTATGCTTCATAATGGTTTTACTATTTAGCTAGTAATGGATTTTAATGCTTAATCATGGTTAATGAATAATAGGGGATAATAAGCAACAATAAGACAAATACGGTTCTTTCTCCAGCCATAGGGAACCCCCAAAAATAGTTGGTTTATCATTGCAAATGATCCAAAAAGGATGATTCAAGGGTTCCCTATTTTGAGAAGCCCCCCTGTGGTGACTCTATGATGTATATACATGTTATAGCCAAATGTTAAAAAGGATCTCCCAGGGTTTATTGGGGTATGAGTATTTTTAGGTAAAACATATGCAATTCAATTTTTTATAATTAGGCATGAATATCTCATACATGGAGTATCCGGGCCATGGAGTATCCGGGCTGTGATTGTCAGTTGCTATCCCCGATGATGAGCCACGGTCACAAAAAACAAGTCGCAAATTTCAGCGATTACTTTTGGTTAGAAGCACCATGATGTTCGATTCCGTTCCTCCTTGTTAATTAGTCACCCGGCATTAACCACCGGTACAATTTACTACATATCCAACTGGAGCAAATCATGATCAATATGAATCAAACATGGAATGAACTATTGATCAATCGTGAACTAACCTCTGGCCATCCCCTTCATTGTCCATCAAGCAACCACTACTTGCCCCAAACCAAGAAGAAAGGAAACAAAAACACATCCGTGTCAGACTGTTGGGCAACCTACCGGTTTTCCAACCATGTTTAGCAGGAAAAAACAATGAAACATGCTCGCCCTGGCTGTGTTCATCGCTTGTGGTAGCATTCACTAGCTAGGAACTTGCACCAGTATCAACTGATCACACTTGGTGGTTTCTCAAAGTAGGGGTACCCATGAATCCCCCAATACTGTATAGTCATTATACTAGTAAACCAAGCAGTTTGGGGGGGGGGCACTTTAAGAAACCCCCGATTACCACTACGTAGGGATGAACAATTGCCAACCATATCCAACCATCAACTTATGCTCCAATAAGTATGATTAGCCAGTAACTATGATTAGCCAGTTACTTAGCATCAACCGCCAACCATCAACCAATAGACATCAACCAACTATCTGTTACCACCCTACATGATCAGGCATTGGTGTGCACATGAGCATTTCGATGGACCACTCCAAACAGCATGTGGCTGTGGGTCAAACCCAGTACCCCTGGTGTACCATCATTAAGCATTATGTCCCCATCAGTGTTGGTTAAAATGGACCCATAGCCATGTAACCCAGCATTTAATCGGCGGTCAATCAGTGTTTGCACCCACCATTGTCAATGTGATGAAGAACTATCAACCATGCTACACAAACCACTATTGAACCATGATTAACAATCATGTAATCACTGAGTAAACACTACATCATTTTCAATATTCACGGGAATTAGTATCAACCGTTAATTCACCATTGATCAACCATTCTCAACCTTCAAGCGACCAGTCAACCATTTACCAACCATTTACCAACCATTTACCAACCATTTACCAACCATTATTAGCCACCCACTAACCAAACATTAACCAACACCATCAACACCGTTAATCCACGGGCCATCAACCTATAGGGCAACCGTTCTCAACGACGCCGCGGCCAAGCTTCTTTGGCCGCCTGCTCCGGGCTCAGGATGGTGCCGGCGCCCACCAAAGCGCCGGGCACGGCCTAGCCACCGGTGGAAGCTATGGTAGATTAGTTGGTGGTTAGTGGGTGGTTGGTTGGTGGTTGGTTAGTGGTTAGTGGGTGGTTAGTGGGTGGTTCTTTGGTGTGGTTGATGGCCCCTTGATGTTTACTTACTTGATGGTCAATTGATGGTTACTTGATGGTCAGTTGATGGTTCACGATGGTTGGTTCATGGTTCAACTGGACCGTGAATGGGTGGTTAGTGATGATTAACCAGTGGTTTGTTGATGTCTGCAAGCGCTGGTTGAAAATGATGGCTAAAAATGGATAATTGATGGTTGACCGTTGATGGTTGATGATGATTAATGCAGTCAATGGATGCTTTATCATGACTAATCATTGATGGTTCATACTGGTCGATTCCCTGATAGATTGTGGTTGATCATGATGTTGGTTATGCAATCATGGTTGATCTTAATTGATAATGGTTGATGTCAACAACAATGTTTCCACCACAAAACTGCTCTTCAAGGTATACTTGGTTAACCTACCCCTATTTAGATCGTTTTACAGGTAAGGTAAATGTCGGCAAGTAGTTGGTCCACGGTAAAACATGCATGTTTCTGTGTTTTTGACACTTTTCATGTGTGCTCGTGTATCATGACAGGGTATCATTTGTACAAATTGACATGAATACCACATCGACCATGTTCTTTCGCCGTTCACGTGGATGCCGATATGGAAGACACTCGTTGGATGTTGACGTTGCTTGATGTTGCTTCATGACTTGCATGCTATGGTGGGGTGGGGTGGGCTGGGGTGGGGGGGGGGGCATGGTAACGTTCGTTGAACTTGCGTCATGCATGGTTTGCTACGTGCAGGATGTTCGTTGGATGTTGACGTTGCTTGACATTGTTTCATGACTTGCATGCTATGGGTTTGCTCGGGTAGGGTGGGGTGGGGGGGGGCATGTTGACGTTTGTTGAACTTGCGTCATGCATGGTTTGCTACGTGCAAGATGTTCGTTGGATGTTGACGTTGCTTGACATTGCTGCATGAAGTACATGGGCTGGCGCAGCTCTTTGAAGGTGAAGACACCCAAAGAGTTTTTGAATCACTTGGTTCGAATCTTGTGAGAAAAAAAGTAGTTTGCCCGATGGCATGAAGTGAGTTTGGTGCATGTCCCATCAAGAGATCAGACCCAAAAACTGCCAATCGCAATGTAAATGGTGACTTCAGACAACATTCCTTAAGCTAAGCGGGTCTTACATTTCTCACGGCGGAAAATGAGCCGTGGTCCTAGTTCATACATGGAGTAATTGCAGGTTAAGGGGGATTGACTCTCTTGAAATCAACGGTCGTGAACAATTTTGAAGGATTAACACTGACCTAAAACTAGCAATCGTGTTGGATGGAAGTGGCTGCTGGAGAGTGATGAAAAACCATCAATTGCTGAATGATACTTTGATGATAGTTGATTAAACATATTCAACACTCACCACTACTACTACTTACTACTACTAACAATCATTGCCTAACACACCATTACTAGTCGGCGTCACTACTGTTAACACTCACCACGTGGCAAATCGCGGCAGTTTATTCAGCTGCTTCACATATTCAACATGGCGACGTCTACTTTTCCAGGGAGCCGGCACACACAGTCATCAATGGCTCAGCTACCTCAGCTCACCACGCTCCGTTCGACGAGCAGGACACAAACACCACCACTACCAAGATCACCCACCATCACCAACACCAGACTAAAACTCTCAAACACCTCTCCTAGCATCTTCTTCCGACCTCTCATTTCATTCACGACTGTCCCTGATTATGGACCATGATTACTGGTTAAAACAAACTATAATCCCTACAATAACTTTTAAAAAGCACCACTAAAAACCCTTCAAAACCCTTTCAAAACTAGCATTTCTCCCACAAGGAAGGTTAAGTGGGGTAACCACTAGTTATGGAAGATATAACTTGATATAACCATAATCAAAGGGCTTAAGCAACTTATAACGTTTGGGGGCTCCACCAGCTCCTGGCAGCGGCCTCCACCATACGCCTCACGGCATCTTCGGCGCAAGCGGTACGGAAGACCACCTGGCAGCACGAGGCAAGCACCCAACCCAGTGGGGCCTCGGAACTTCACAGAACCAAATATTGGTGATGAATAGTGTAGTAACATGACATTGATCACCGAGATTATAAACCTAGTGATTCAATGTGATTAGTAGATTACAACTGGTATATAGCTGGTGGTGAATACGAGTGATCACTGGTATATAGCTGGTGTCTAATACTAGTGATCAATATACCAAGTGGTTATTACTAGTGATCAATATTTGGTATATAACCTAGATTATAACTGATAGAAACTGATATTGCTAAATGCAAATTATTAGTGATTAATAGTGTAGTAACTGTACTTAGGAATTGATTGTAGTATTTGGTACTAGGTGACTTACTAACATTATCTAACATTCATATTTGGTACTAAGTTGGTACTTACATGTACTTACTACAGTAGTGATTGATTACTAGTGATTACTACCTTCTTATTAACTAGGCCAGATGTTAGCTCATAATGATTACCCAATGGCCCGTGTCGGTTCGTAGCGAACAAATAGGTGATGGTTGAGCGATAAGCCTTTTGATTTATGATTGTGGCTCACACTCCTCCCCAAATCGAATGGTAGCTTGGCACTACTAAAATTATCCATTCGACTGGGGCAACCTGTTTCCCACAAACAAACAAACCATGACATGGTGGAAGGTTCCCTGAGTTCCATGCCGCAATATCAGCGAATGGTAATTGACAGTGCGAGACGAATGGCCACAAAAGGCAAATAACCAACAGCAGGATGTTTCAAAACCAATTTCCTCAAAAAAGGCCACGTGAACATTCCAGCTTCTGTTTTTTCACGGTCTTTTGCCTTTGGGTCTTTGGTCACTGCCTCCAGGTTTTTGTGCTTGGCCAGCTCCTGTTTCTCAGTGGCAGGTTGCGTCTGAACCACTGCAGCCTCCTCCGCCCGTTTGTTCCCACGCTGATCTTCGTCTCCCTTCGCTGTGTCAGCAGCTGCCAGCCTGCACTGCCCAGCCGTGCTCATACTGCTGGGACAACGTGCTGTGACGCATGGCGTAGCAAATTGGCAACTGACGACTGGGACGGGATGGGAAGGGCTGGGATAAGCGAAAATCTGGGAGATGAGCATTGAAACTGAGTTTTGTTTTCATGGAGGAGCGTGATTCAACTCCTAATGCTGCATCGCAATTCAACCCCTATCATTGCATGGTTTCAACGTCCAGAAGGTCCTAGAAACCAAAGGATTATACTAGATTGTCCATATAGAACTGTGGTGGAATGTGGTGGAGACTATGGCAATAGCTGGTGGTTTCTCGAAATGGGGGACCCCACAAATCACTGGTTTCTTAGTATAAATGACTAATACTGGATGATTTTTGGGTCCTCTATCTTGAGAAACAGCCATTTAGAAGCATGAACATCAACGCAAAAAAGTTCCCATTCCCTTAATACATGGTTGTCAGTCTGCAGGTGAGTGTCATCATACACGGCCTCTCTAGTTTTTCTTTGTTTGATGTGTTCCCTGGTCCCCCATGAATGTGGGTCTCAGTATATGTCAGTGCTGATTGAAGGAAACTGGCGAGTCACAGTAGCACATTTGCTCCATACACCTATGATTCATGCTGACTGTAGGTCGAAAGGTTATGTCCATAGAACCATGTTGACACAGTCTGTCGTCGGTTGCAGGAGTAAATTGATCCTAAGGATGAACAAACATTGGTCGAAGCCTTGGATGGACCACCGAATGAACCCCCGAAGTGTTCGCCAAATCATCAACCATCAAGTAACCAATGCTCATCCCAATGGTTGGTTGTAGCTCAAGCTTTTGGTTCTACTTAAGGTAATTGCAGGACAACCATTAGGCAATGTAAGCCAGTTGGCTAATGGTTGGCTGGCTTGGTTTGGCTGGTTCCCGTCTTATTCTCCATTATTCATGGTCATAACAAAAAACGATATAAAGCCCTTGCAAAGCCATTATAAAACCCTTAAAGACAAAAACCGTTGGTTTCTTACTTGCTTACTTGCTTGGTTGCTTACTTGCTTGCTTGGTTGCTTGGTTGCTTGGTGCCGGCGCCTCAATGGCTTGCAGCCCGCCGTCCAGCAAGGCTTGGGCCAAGGCTGGGGCCCCCGAGGCATCCTCGGCAGCGGCCATGGGCGGGCGGCCACGTGGAACCGCTCACAAGCAAGCCATAGAAATCAGCCATCCAAATGACCAAATGGAGAAATATGGCGCGTTCAATGTGGCCGGGTACATTTACAGTATATATATATATATCAAGCTGGTTTACTGTGGCTGACACTGCCACCATTCCGATTGGCGTCTTTATTCCAGACTCTGGATGATGCGTCTTTATCCGTTAAAGGTTGTGAATGTCTGGGCGCTATCCCTACTGCTATCAAGGACTTATGACCCAAGTGTCTTTTTTGATAAGAAACAAACACCGAAAAACCTCTGTTGGCGTTTGGTTTCAACCGGACAAGTGAGCCGTGGTTTTTTTGGATGTTTAAAAAACGACACCAACTCGAAATGCCTACGCGGTGCCTACGCGATGTAGTTTTACTAGGGGTTTTGCCTACGCGGATGGTAGGTGTGAAAAGGTTGCCTACGCGGCGCCTACGCGAGACCAATCAAAGCTCCTTTTTGCAAATGCATACCATCATGTTGCCTACGCGAGATGCCTACGCGACTTTGCCTGCGCAGAATGCCTACGCAAGCCTACGCATCTCCTTCTCACCAATGAGAACTGCCTACGCAATCAATTTTTAGTTCCCTTTTTGTATGAATTTAAGGCTGTCCAAAAAAACAGTAGCTCAAGTGATAACAATCATCAGCAGCGTGATCAGCAACCAATGTTGTCAACTATGAACAACCGGCCGTATTGTTTTAGGAAAAAACATGTCAACCATTATCCTCCAGTAGACCAACAAAAATGTGGACAATCGATCATCTTAGACATTTTGGGGTACCAGCCAGAACCGTAGGCTTTCATCCTGTGTTTTCCATGCCATATTTGTTCTCCGCAGCAACTTATCAAGCAGTACCAAACTGGTGATCCGTTTAGATAGGTGTCATGAACCATTGCTAGCATTCACTGCTAGCAACCGCCAATATTCACAATTATTGTGACCATCATGAATAATTATCAATGATTCATGATTCATGATTCATCATACAAACAGCAAACAAAATACCTTTTCCAAAACCTGCCATGACTGAAAGTGTGCGGTCCCCTATCGGTTCTCCAGCTTTTGGCTTTGTCCACGCAAAGGCCATGCAGGGTACTGGTATTTGAGTCGTGTCCTATGGTTTATGCAGTTCTTCTTCAGGTCTTGGAATCTCAAAAACCTCCAAATACTGTATTCATCTGATCACTTATTGCTTACTCATGTGTGACCATCAGCATCAATTGGTCCTAATTAACCATCATCATTCCCACTCACCTTTGTGTCGAGGGTATCAGCAACTATGATCAGTCATGATTAGTAGTTTGTGAATCACTCATTATTGTCACCACCAATCATCGTCATCATTCCGTGTCATTGGCCTCAGTGTATTAATTCACCTCTATCTCAGTGTTTTATGCTCCACTATCTCCATTATTAATTACATTGGTTTTTGTGCACACCACACTGGTCGGCACAAGCAATTGGTTCTCAATCCTTCTAAACAAAAACCATATTTGTGTCCACCACCATTGCTGACCAGAGATTGCTGATCATGTTCAATCATGGCAAACAATATCAGTGAATTGACCATCAAATGCTCGTCAACCATCATCATCAACCACATCCTCATGTTTTGACCGGGGTCGGTGATCAAATCGTCAACCCAAATCATCAACCACTTTGATATAGTAATCGCAACCCACGAACCATGGCAACCATCATCAACAACCTGTTATGGGTTCCGAATTACCCGCCGCCCCTAAAGCTACCGAACTCCTACTTGGACCATCAAATGGTTCTCAACTAAAATCATCCACCGCTCAATCACTCATCCAAAACTAAGTCATCCACCACCAAGTCACTGAACAAATTGTGTGGTTTTCTAACACTTGAGTCACTCAAAGTTCACCACTAAGCTCTATCCACTCATCCACCACCAAGTCAGCTCTCACATCATTAACCACAAGTTTTCTACTTCTTCAGTCACTCAAATCATCCAAAACTAGTGGCTGGTGGTTTCAACCCCCATGAAAAGTAATAGGCAACCAACCATTTGTTGGCACTGGTTTTAATCATTACCAGCCAGCTAGTGGTTCTGTTGGTTTATCCCCATAACTAACCACGATTGACCATAGTTTAATCATAAATAATTCTCGAGGTTTCCCAGCAAAAAAAAACGAACCATCACTAACTATTAATTAACCATAGTTAACCATCGATAATTCCTATGGTTTCCCAGCAAAAAAACACCAACCAGTTCTACCACTCATGGCTTTCTTCCACTCGGCCATCCGCACCTGCATAGCCACCACTGGAACCACCAAGGATTGCTTCAGCCGCTCCATCACCTCAAACCGGCCCAAGTGGTTAACAGTTCAATAGTCAAATGGTGGATGGTTATCATCATGGTTGATGAGTGGTTTAAAAAGTGGTTAATAATGGCTAACAATGGTCAAATTATGGTTTCATGATGGTTCAAAATTGTTGAACAGTTCAGTTACTGAAACTTTAGTGGATAATGTTTGAAAATAACGGTTAATAACTGTTGAATAGCCCAGTCACTGAAATTTCAGTGGTTAAAACTTCATATGGGTTAATCAATCTATATTAGTTGAATAGTTCAGTTCCTGAAGCTTGAGTTGAGAGAACTAAGTGAAGCTTTTCAATTTGAGTTTAATCAAAACTTTATATATATATAAATATCTGAATAGTTCAAACATGAGCAACCTAAAACTACAGTTCAATAATCATCAAAAGCTGTAAATGGTTGATTCAGTTGGTTTGTATGTAAATAAAAATAAATATATATATATATATATACGTAGATACATATAATATCTCAGTATGCACGAATTACTTTGGTTTAAGGTGGAAACAGTTGAAATAAATTTGATATTATATACTATCAACAATCAAATGTCCTAGATGTTAAAGTCAATGCTCAAGTTGTAGAAATACTGATGCTATTGTTTGAACTATGGCTTAAAATCAAACCAATGGTTAATTAGCGATCGAAAAGCTTCAAATGCACATTTGTTTCTTTAAGAAAAGGTTGGTGCCTTGTTTCCAAATATGGCTTCTCAATGATTACATTGTTAATCCATGAATAGTAGTGGTTTATGATGGGAGGCCCCAGCTGTTGACAGACTGGTCACAATACATTGATATCACATGTTTGTGTCCAGCTGAACTATGACATTGTTCAATCCAAGGTAAGCATCAAGCGTGCCCAGTATCGAATGGCCAAGTCATAAAACCATGTTGATTGACTAGCGCATGTCTCTGTCAAAAAGAAATGCAAGTGCATGTTCCTGCATGCTCCTGTGTCTACATCTGATCATATATGCACTTGCTTGTAGATGGTGCAAATAAAATTATCATATGTAGTGATTCCTCACATTTGCTACAGGCAATTGAAATGTTGTTCATTTATATGTTTGTGTCTGCATGTGAATGTATTCAATTGATACATAGACATAGTCATATTGTCCAAGTGCATGTACCTGCTGTTATGTATGTTAGTGGATGTAATGCGTGTTGCAAACAAACAGTTGCGGCAAGCCGCAACCCCAGTGAATTCCGTGCGTGGAGGATCCACCAGCGGTGCCACAATGAGAGACCGTCAACCACACAACCGCATGATTTTTTTCGGTGCGTTCTGAAGCGCTGAAACCATTTACCGGTATCGAATGACCACATACTGTGGACAGAAGTCGTAGACCTCACTTTACCATTCTCCTCACCGTTGTGAAGGATCAGCAGATCTTCCCAGCAAACATCCCAGCAAACACTGCGCAGAACTGGTCCTTTTCGACAGTGGTGGGGTCACTGCCCATCACCCAGCCCTTCACCTAACCTACGGACATCTACGGACCCCAAAGGCGTGCCATCACAACGTGGAAGTCGCCACGATGCACACCGTGGCCTCTCAACGGCAGCACCGAGTTGCTGTGGGATCCACGGCTTTCTTCGTCGTCTTCCGGCTTTGCCAAAGCACCAAGGAAACACCTGTGAAGCTGGCGAAGCTCACGGCTGAACGGAAGCGTTTCAGTCACTGGAGAGAGGTAGCAACAGCATAACATGCTTCATGATTGGTTGCCACTAGTAATGAATTAGTAACAATTCATTGACATTAAGCCAGTGATATCATCACTAATCATCATTGCCAACCATTACTAAGCGTCATCATCGACCATTAGCCATCATTCTTAACCACCAATTGCCACTATTGCGCAGTGGTGATTAACTGCTATCAAACATCACTGTCACAACAACTATCAAACATCAACCATAACTAGTCAGCCATGAATCAACAGGTAGCCACTGATCAACGATTAGTCAACCATGAGTCAACCATCTACCAACCAGTAGCCAATCATCAACCCTTCGTGTAACCAATTAGTCTCTAAGAAATGACCACTAATCATCTGCCAACCCTCAGCCAACCACTAGCCGACCAGCAACCAACCATCAACCAACCATTAGCCAATCATCAATCCTTCATGTAACCAATTAGCTTCTAATCAACCAACACTAATCATCTACCAACCCCTAGCCAACCACTAACCGACCAGTAACCAATCATCAACCAGCCATTAGTCAACCATGAGTCAGAAACCCACCACCATTTCCACCCGCGGTGGTTACGACGCGTGGCCATGCGTCGCCTGCCAGTGCTCCTGCTGCTGCCCCCAGGGCCACTGCGCTCCACGAGTTGGGCTGCGACATGGCGAGGCGAGTTGGGAACACACTGAGGTGGTCGCAGCCATCGATGCTACTGGTTGAGCATCATCTATGGTAGGATACTGATTGATCATCTTAAACAGGTGAATATTGATTTATCAAACAGCCTTAAGTATTGATCATGAAACAAGTTTGTTGATTGATCATCAACAGGAGTGATCATCAAACTGGATATTGCTTTGATCAAACACTTCAGTCTTGATCATCGAAGCGGTATTCGATCAACTGGTCGACAATCCCGATATGAACAAGCCTTTCCAAGAAAATTAATGAATGGTGATTTACGAACAATAATGGGTTGCTATTGATGTGGATCTCCCAGTCAGCGAACAACATGAAGATCATCGACAATAGTGGATTGCGCAACTTGCACAATTTGGATCACAGTGATGAGGAGAAGAATAGTCACGATGACGATAATTGCCTGATTCAGAAATTGGTAGATCTTATATGCCCATAAATGACGATTTGGATACTACAATATTTGGACATTTTATTTAGCTAGTCAACAAACCGTGCAAGTATTGCAGCCCTGAGTCAGTTAATCCACATGAATTCAGGAGACTTTGCTGCTGGGTTGCACGCCGGAAGCCAAGGAGCAAGGAGAATGGCGGCCCGGCGAACTCCAGCTTTGTCGATGTTTTCAAGACAAGTGGTGTGTTGATTGAGGCTTCATCAATCATGCTGCGATAAAAACACAAAAGTGTGTATGCTTCCCGATGCTTCCAGGACCAGCCAATAGTAGGTAACCAGCTGAAGTTTCTACCATCTAGTTTTAACTGGGGGTGGTTACCAGCCCCTTTAATGACAACTGGAAGCATAGGGCTGTGTTTTACGGGGATCCAAGGGCAATCGGCCATCCATGGTGTGGTTGTTGTTGCTTGGCTCCATTCCTTCGGCGATTCATAATACCAACTCAATCTGGTTGGTGGTTTGAACCCCAACGAAAAAAATGGTCAACGAGCCAACCATTAGGTATTACATGGTATTACTAGCAAGATCTAGCAAGAAAAATGTTTAAAACGACCAACCAGTAACGATTCGTTCCACACTGGCAAGTGTTCAGGTAGGGGTTTCACAAGCGATCTGGAGCAGGAACCTCAGCTCCTTATTCCAAGTTGCCTGGATCCGGATTTTTTGTTGGAGATCGTGCGCCATTCTTTTTGGTCTTGTCATATTTCTGAAAGCATTCATCGCCCCTCCTTGCCTAATAGAGTTCTAGGCTTTTCTCCTAACTTGATCACCCGGCCACGCACCTGGCATTTGAGCATCATCTTGGATTTGGTCATATCCCAGTCATGTTGATAAATGTACGTGAATGTTGTCATGGATCATGTCTGCTTTAGGATGAAATCTTCAAAAACAGTTCTTGCTGTTGCAGTGGTTGCTATCGTCCTCAACCGTTGGCCAATAATCAACAATAAATCCCAAAAATCACCACGCTCCACTACTTCTTGCTGTTTGCATATTTGTTTGTTTTTTTTTTCTGTTTGTTCGTTCGTTCGTTCGTTCGTTCGTTCGTTCGTTCGCTCGCTCGCTCGCTCGCTCGCTCGCTCGCTCGCTCGCTCGCTCGTTCGTTCGTTTGTGTGTGTGTGTTTGTTTGTTTGTTTGTTTGTTTGTTTGTTTGTTTGTTTGTTTGTTGGTGGCAGTTCCATGAACCTTCATTCTGCACGACCCCTCAGGTCGAAACTTTGCCGGAGATTTGAGCATGAAGCTGCTCAAAGTCCTGAAACGGCGCCACTTTCCCACAGCCCCCACTGGCCGCAAGACTGGGGGAGGCTAGGAGAATCTCCATCAAACCGAGGATACTGAGAATAGAGAACCTGAGTTCAACGGTTACCCATCTCCATGCAACCAGGCGGCATCTTCGATCACCATGAATCATATTGCTGCTTGTGGTTGAGTATCAACCAACTACGCACCAACCATGGATTTATTGTGTGAGGGGAACCCGGACCTGATCATCACCCGGGTCAGTGAGAGGACCACTTCACAGACAAACAGCCTTTGACAACAGCGTTTCTTGGGATAGATGTTTGTGAATCTCACTATCATCACCAAGGGTTGCTTTTAGGATTCGGATTACTAAGTATTACTACGAAATCCCATCATGAACAAAAATACCATCGTTTCTATCGGTTATGAACACCGGGTATCCCCCGATCATCCCAAGCCATCATCATGTTTTGAATGTATGTTCAACGTTGCTTACTAGCGAGCACAGCTGTTTGTTCACTTTGCTTAGCGCTTGATTAGGTGCCTGGGATGCAAAAACGCACAGCGGATGCAGCAAGTTTCAAATATTCGGTGCTGGTATTATCTTTTGCTATTTGGGTATCATATATCATACAGTCATGAATTGGGAATATCATCTATCCATAAATAGTGGTGCCATAGTGCTTCATAGTGGATATCAACGGCTAATCAATGATTGACAATTAGCAGTGGGTTGATCACGGTGGTTGATCATGGAAGGTGATGATGAATAGTGGTTGACGATGGTGTATCGGAGATCGAGGCATGCATAGAAGGAGCATCTTGAACATGGTTTTTTGAACGTAGAACCAACATTTTGATAAACAGTTCAATGGTGTATGCATAGTGTTTTATATGTATGAATGTTAGCTACCTAATTCAAGATGTTTGTACATATTCTTTGCGTGTGATAGTAATATCATATATACAGTATACTATGTTAATATAATTGCATTACCCCGTATACATCTGTTCCAATCCGCAACTCAAACAATCCAAACACAGCGCTAACAATAATTTTGCTGGATGCACATGGTGTGTGCATGTGGTATTATCAATTCCCAATCGACAAAGAATGTACCTCCAAATGTTTGATCAGTCAACCACTCATGACACATCAATGCAACCATCCTTCAATCATTAAACAAGTAGAGGAAGACCATTCATCAACCATCCAACAAACCATGAACCAAACATGAAAGAAGCATCAAACTCATCATCGAACAACATCAACCATTCGTGAACCCTCAGCTTCACCATGCATGAATTGACCCTTTCTGAGCCCTTACTCGCCACTAGAAGCAACCATTAATCAAGCGTGAATCAACCATTACTACGAATGGAATATATATATATATGATACGATACGCATGAAATTAAGCACTTGTGTGACATCCTTAGCCAATCTTAGCCATATGTCAACCATCAGCTTCACAACTTTGCCCAAACATTCATCACCCATCAAGTACTCGACCGCTGGTCGTTTCGGATCGCCTCGAAGTTGTGCTTACTGATGCCCGTAAGACCGAAGGATACCACCTACCGATGGTGGGCGAAGTGGAAGGTGAGTGAAGGTGGTGAAGTTGCGTTTGAGATCATGGTGCACTGCTGGGTCAAAAATGATTGACTAATGGTTGACACCAATGGTTGGCGAAAGGTTGATGGTAGCCTATTGGTGGACTCATGGACGAATGATGGACTAAAGATGGACAAATGATCGACTCGTCGTTGGTTAATGATGGACAAATAGTTGTTGTCTATATAATAGTTGATTGTTTGAGTTGTGATACTAATGGTTGACTAATGGGTGATTTATGGCAGTTGGAAATGGTGAACGGCTAAGTTCATGGTCGATTCAATGATTTATGGCTAGTAGTGGTTGAGTACTGATTGATTGTTTTGCTGATGGCACTGGTCAATGAATGGTGGCTGCTTGAGCATATGGGTTTGTCCTGGCGGTACCTACACTCACCATTCAGCTGTTCATAGCCAATGGAACAACCAATGGAAACCACTGCTGTTTTGGGGGTACATGTCGGACAAACTCATGTGGATATCAATTCTCGTTGGAAACTGGCTATTTCTGGGGGGTACACCATTCTTGGACAAACATGGTTCATGAATGATGTACCGATGTACCCTCTAATGTTTGCCTACTAACAATCATGGCTTGGGATGATTGCGGTTACACCATGTTTATAGAATGGTCGAAAAAATGGGTTGGCCAGTGGTGCTTCCTCCATCTCTCTCAATCGTTTGCTTGATGGCAAATGAGTCCTCCGTGCACCATTGTAAAACTGGGAAACCTCTTGTAACCTGGGTCCCCATGAAATAGCTGGCTGGTGCCTCCAAACAGCGCCTTTCTTGGGAGTCTCGCTTCATCCATGAGGCCCAGGGGCTAATCTTCTTGCCACAATCCCTATAGATATTTTTGAAAAACGGAAAATCCACTTACCATCCTTTTCTTATTTTTCTTTGTCCATGAACAGTACCCCAAACTGGCAGTTTCCCTGTTAATCAAAAATGATCGTGGTTGATTAAGGGATACCATCACTTATGGACAAATCCGTTTCTTTGGATGGTTTTGATGCAACCGATCCATACGCGCAGCATCACACCTGCATGACGAAGATGGTATGCTTCTGCCCGAGCAAACCACTTTCCACCTGTCCCACTCTCACTGATGCATGGCTGGACGTATCGATCATTAAAGGTTGACGATCAAACTTTAATGGTGGCGGCCAGTGAAAATTGCTAGGGCATTTATTGGTGCCCACCGCTGTGTTTCTCTTGTAATTAATGGCTGAAATGACAAAAAATAAAAACAATTCAGGGACATGCTCACCTCAAATATAAACAATTGGTTGCACTCATGCTTGCTGCAACAGTCCAGTGCATGCTGTTGCTGCATGCTTGCTCTGAAAACAAATCCTGTCGGTAATTCAAACCCAACTCAAGCAAAAAGTGATCAACCCAACTACAACAGCAACACGTATCAATTCATCAAAATACGATGACTAAATTCACAATTTCATTGTCATCATCGTCATTGCATCGTCATTGTGATTGCCAAACGATTGTTTTTGTTTGTTGTGTTTGTCCGTCGTGACGCAGTGTTTCCGTGCTCCACCACCTGGAGGCGCTGGCGCCACACTGTTGATTCCCCAAAGGCTCAGATTCGTTGTTAGATTTTATCAGAGCCACTCCTCCTTCCTTCCTTCCTTCCGATCACGACTTTGACAATGATAATGCTGATGACAGTCACGGTGATTATGATAATTCTTCACTCCTTGCTTCGTTCCTTCGTTCCTCCCTTCCTGCCTTGATTCGTTCCTTCCTTCCTTGCTTGCTTGCTTCCTTCCTTGATTCCTTCCTTCCTTCCTTCCTTCCTTCCTTCCTTCCTTCCTCCTTCCACGTCATATGCCAATGTCGGAGCACAGTGCGTGTTGCTGTACTTCAATTGCCAGTGTCCGAGCGCAGTGTGCAGTGCTGGACCTCAACTGCAAATGTCCGAGCGCAGTGTGCACCGCTGGACCTCAACCGGCAGTGCTCTGCCAGAACTATGTCAGACAGAATGCCAGAAGTATGTCAGAAAGAATGCCAGAAGTATATGTTAAAAAGAATGCCAGAAGTTTTTGTCAGAAAGAATGCGTGAATTGTAAGTCAGAAAAAATGCCAGAAGTTTTTGTCAGATTGAATGCTAGAAAATATGTCAGATAGAATGTCAAAAAGATTGCCAGAAATATATGCCAGAAGTAATTGCCAAATTGCCAGAAGATATGTCAGAAGATATGTGAGATAGAATGTCAAACGATATGCCAGAAGTATATGTCAGATATAATGCCAGATTATATGCGTATCTGCCAGAAGTATATGTCAGATAGAATGCCAGAAAATACACCAGAAAACATGTCAAATAGAATGCTGACATGTGTATGTGCATGTATATGTGCTTGAGTATGTGCAGGTGTATGTATGTGTGTGTATGTATGTATGAATGTATGTGTAAGTATGCAAGCATGAAAGTACATCAGTATGCAAATATGTAGACATGTAGGTATGTAAGTACGTAAATATGTAAGTATGTAAGTATGTAAGTATGTAGGTATGTAACTATGTAAATATATAAGTATGTACGTATGTCATGTATGTGACCAAAAGAACGCAATGGTCTGCTTGAAATGGGAGTGACTGGTTGACATGCATTTCAACGCCATGTTTTGCCATGTTATGCCATGGTGGGGATCACTCGAAGTAAACTATTTTTGGTTGTTTGCATTTGTCCTGTTGATTTCATGTTTGGTTTCTCATCGGCAATGTTTTCATTTGCACATTTCAATGCAAATTGCTCCTTGCAATGTGGGGCACCATACAGTTGGTACATCCCCTATTCTTGTAAGTTCCTTTCCACTACTATCAACCACTGGCCACATGGTTGCAATCCAACATCCAACAGCTTCTGTCGTCACGCGCCTCTGTCTTGGGGATCGTCACCCTGGGCCAAAGCCGTTGAAGCGGATGGTAATGATTTGACAGTGATGTATTTGTATTATCATCTATTGGATCTTAAGTGTAAAGGTCTACTGCATCATATTCAAGGACAAGAGCTTGTAGTGATACAACCAAGCAGATTAAAATGCATATATATATATATGATGATACATATTCATAAGTTATCAGTACTATCTTTAGTTATTTGTGCGCAAAATTCTAATGCATAAGGAGTGACAATACTGCTCTTTGCACATCTTTGCACTAAGGTATAGATTTGAACTACTACCCGCGACTTTTGGATGCTTTGTATCACCAAACCTTATTGGTTTCGCAGGCATATCAGCACGCCGAGCTGCAAAGCAAACAGATCACAGGGCATTGCATTGTACATGGAAACTATCAACTACTACCAGCTAGTCTTACCTTTCAATGAGATCGTGACTCGCCCTTACTACATGGAAAGTATTGACTAGACTACACCTTTATGGCAGTGCTCGTTCATGAGCCATCGCTTGTGAAGCCATTCCAGTTTTCCTAACCATCATCAATAATGATTCACGATCGGCTACTCTCATCCATTTATCGTCCATGTTAAATAGGTAGCAGCCATGATTCTCCGGTACCAACAATTGAAATAGCCACCAGCCATGATTCTCCGGTACCAACAATTGTAAAACAAATTTCACCATTGTTCACCATCATTATGAAGGCTGTTGTAAAGGCAGTTGTGAACAAAATATAGAGGCGGTTGTTCAATATTCCATAAACATGGCTATATATGTAGGCGTTTCACCAAAACAAGCTATCAAGAACCATCGTTTTCGCCCTAAGCAACGGTTGCCCACAACGATCTTACATCATTGAGCCTGGATCATGGGACCTTCTGTGCACCCGCGCGTGATGGGCAGGTCGCATTCACTGCCACTGATCAATGGTTTCCTGGGCGGATGTGCAGCTGGGGTTTTAACTAGGATAGACACACGTACATATCCAATGTATTGAACAAATCATGTGTTATTCAATATTCATACATAAATATACATATATATATATATATGTGTGTGTACAAATATAAACATTTACACGATACAAACACACATCTATATAGTTTAAAAATATATATATATATATACGGCCAATTCCTAGGCTTTGCCCCGCAGGTACAAGAGTGACGGGATCATCATCGTCAGCATCATCATCAACATTATCATCATCATCATCATGATCATCATCACCATGGTCATCATCATATAGTGCAGCGGGGGTGGAACATTTGATTTTGGTAATGAGTTCTTTTGTATATATGAAACATATAGTGCAGCGGGGGTGGGACATTTGATTCTGGTAATGAGTTCTTTTGTAAATATGAAACATATAGTTCAGCGGGGGGGGACATTTGATTCTGGTATTGAGTTCTTGGTATATATGAAACATTTAGTTCAGCGGGCGTGGGACATTTGATTCTGGCAATGAGTTCATCGTATATGTGAAACATATAGTTCAGCGGGGGTGGGACATTAGATTCTGGTAATGAGTTCTTTTGTATATATGAAACAAATAGTTCAGCGGGGGTGGGACATTTGATTCTGGTAATGAGTTCTTTTGTAAATATGAAACATATAGTTCAGCGGGGGTGGGACATTTGATTCTGGTAATGAGTTCTTCGTATATGTGAAACATATAGTTCAGCGGGGGTGGGACATTTGATTCTGGTAATGAGTTCTTTGTATATG
>VSDK01027664.1:85746-129250 GCA_009767595.1 Symbiodinium kawagutii | reverse complement strand
GGGTGGGTACATTTGATTCTGGTAATGAGTTCTTCGTATATATGAAACATATAGTGCAGCGGGGGTGGGACATTTGATTCTGGTAATGAGCTCTTCGTATATGTGAAACATATAGTGCAGCGGGGGTGGGACATTTGATTTAGGTAATGAGTTCTTTTGTATATAGGAAACATATAGTTCAGCGGGGGTGGGACATTTGATTCTGGTAATGAGTTCTTTTGTATATATGAAACATATAGTGCAGCGGGGGTGGGACATGTGATTCTGGTAATGAGTTCTTTTGTAAACATGAAACATATAGTTCAGCGGGGGTGGGACATTTGAATTTTTTTAATGAGTTCTTCGTATATATGAAACATATAGTGCAGCGGGGGTGGGACATTTGATTCTGGTAATGAGTTCTTCGTATATGTGAAACATATAGTGCAGCGGGGGTGGGACATTTGATTCTGGTAATGAGTTCTTTTGTATATAGGAAACATATAGTTCAGCGGAGGTGGGACATTTGATTCTGGTAATGAGTTCTCTGTATATATGAAACATATAGTGCAGCGGGGGTGGGACATTTGAACAGATGTGGTATTGATCGTAACAACCATTGGTTTACATGATGAACCAACCAGTGATTGATATGATGGGCCTTCGGCCATATATATATATATATATATTTATGTAAATATATATGTAAATATATGTAAATAACAAAACAAAACATATCCATACACATATTTATCACCATGGTCAGGAAGCCCATGAGGTAGCTTATAATACGGGTAACCATGGTGAAGGTCATCAGTTGCTTCCGGCACATCCAGGAGGATGATTGCCAACATGGAGGGTCTAGCTGTCGGGTGGGAAAATCGACGGAAACCGGGCTCTTTCGAGCACCACAAAGTGCACGAGGGCGATACGAGGTCGACACTACAAAGTGAAGCCCCAGGCATTTTGAACGGTGAATCCTGAACTATGGCACCGTGAACGTAGTTTCTCACTATGGAGATCGCACGTTAGGAAAAGTCGATGGTGCATAAAAGTTGTGAAAAACGACAAGAATTATATAGTAGGACCATTGAATTCCATCCACTCATGCCAGAACACCCAGTGTCACCTTGGCAAAAAATCCCTAAGAATCATATTCAATAATTAGCCGGCTTCTAGAATCTAGAAATGTTGGATTGAGCCAGCACTCGATCTGAACAATGAGGCACATTGCTTGAAGTCCCGCTCTTATGAGCTGCCGCTTTCAATCATCAGCACCACGGGATGGGTGGTTTATAGTGCCCACAAATGTGTCTACTATTGCAAGCCTAGGTCCTGGTAAACTTGGAATCCATTGGTTGTGCGGTGGGATATGGAAACAACACTTTCATTGTCTCACCTGCCAACTTTAAGGTCTCTCTCTCTCTCTATCTTTCTTTGTGATTTTGTCAGCTGCTAGGGTGGCAGGTGCTGTATGAAGATTGTTTCAGGTTACATACTGCTGCCAACAATCCGTCATGGTTGTTAAGTCGAGATTGAGGTTAGTTGGTGTTAGCTTCCTATTGTTGTTGTCGTTGTTGTTCAACCCAAGTCTCTTGATCATTGTGTCAACCATAGCCATATCATGTTCATCCATCGCTTCAGTGCGGCAAATACTCTTCAATTTGTCAGTATGATTGTTGAATCATAAAACTGCAGATTGTGATTTCTGAATGAGATCAGCCATTTTGTAATATTCAGAACTACCGTCATGTATCAACCAAGATCAGCCATTTTGTAATATTCAGAAGTACCGTCCAAAAACTGGTGCTTTCCATTAGTTTCTTCATCTATAATAGCCATAAACTCGGATGGTTGGTAAGCACCACAATGGTTATGGACAAGCCTACATGATGATTTCAGGAATAACCAGCCAAAACTTGAGAGACCATGTTGCTAAGCAAGCGTGGAAGGTCCGGTTACTCGTCATTAACCGTTCGTAACAAAATTTCAACCAACAATAAGTGGTATAAATGCTTGATCTAGTAATGGACAAGGATTATTAGTTAATAGCGCTCTATAGTGACCAACAACTGTAGCTGATGATGGATGGTGAGTAATAGTGATTAAGAATGTTTAGTACCCAAACTCATTGTGAAATAGTCGTTCACATCCATGTTTCTTAGTCGTCAAACATCCCTAAATCATCAATCATCTCAACGGTAGACCCTAATGATCTCAAACCTAAAACCAGGATTACACTGTCAATCATGCAAACATAAACATACATAAACAATGGTGCAACCAATCAAACCATGATGCCAACCTTTGAGTAGTAAACCCCTGATTGATTGATATGGGGTATCCCCCAAAAGTCCTGGTTTCCCATGAAATTGGCAACCCTCCCAATAAATAAACCTATGATTGGCCAGTATTGTATATTTTTGTTGTTTGTTATCTTCTCATGAACCAACGGTTACAACCCTCATTCACCTCCTTGAACCACCAAAATGTCTGGAATTTAGCTTCGTCCGGGGTTCAAATTAGCCTATACGCAGAGCATCTGGGAGATGCCTGGCCACGCCTTGGCCACGTCTCACCAGTGGTTACCTTTAAATATGTTTAAACACTATTGTGTCTTGCTGTCCCCTAAAAACCAATGGTTGAAATCCTTCAATAATACATCATCCAATCATCCATGGGTATCCCCTTACATAAACCAAAAGTGGTTTATAATTGAACCAATGGTTCCACCCCCATCCTTCAATACACATCCATGGGCATCCCCTTACGAATCCCCTTATTCACCTTACATAAAAATTCATTCAAAACGTTTGACCACAGTTCTACACGCCGCTCAGAGCCTGCGATTGCTGCTTCCGGTGCCTGGAAAATCTGTAGGATCGTGGTGGTCACATGTGGTCACTATTCAAGTGGTTTGCCCCAATGGAGACAAACAATCGTGTAAAACCAATGAACATCTGATGGCATCTGACCAAATCCAACCAGAAATATATATATATATATATATTTAATTTCACCTAAATATAACTAACTATCATTTAACCTGTTTGGTGTTTTCAACCCCTATGACAAATATTAGTCAACCAACCAACCAAGCATTCGTTAATACTGGGGCAAAAAAAATGTTTGAATCCATCAGCCAAGAACTAAAACTAAGTACATATAAGATCATATAAGTACGCGATGACTAATTAGTTCGCAAGTAGCAACGCAACAACCATCAAGAAAAAAGGCCGTTTTGGAAACAAATTTACATTAGTATCAGTTCCTAAAGAAATGCACCAAAAACATTTGAATAAATTGCTTTTTAGGAGCCGACGCCCTTTCCGACACTCACAAGTAGTGAACCATTGCAAGTTGCAGCAAGCAGTTTGAACATGATGCCCATAGTTTGTGCTAGGCTATGTCCACTAACAACATTGCCCATGATGGGTTGTCAAGCAATGCCGGGAGGCCAATACTTGTAAAAACCTGCACTTGTAACCAGATCCACTGCGGCTAGCACGGCGACTGTTCACAGAGGGGTTGTTGCCACTTGCGGTTATTTGTTTCATCCCCCTTGTGTTCCGAAACAACACAACCGGAGAATTCACCATACCCCAAAAAAATATGTAGCCATCATTCGTGAAATACCTGTGTTGAAAAAAATCCGGGGCTCCATGGGGACACCAAATTTTCCCTCCCTCCAGGCCTTTGAAAAAATTTGGCATGCCAGAAATTTTCTTGGGCGCCATGACTCAACCTGGGCGATCTGTTCCGAACACAAAAGTGCGCAAACGGCCCTGCGAGCAAACGTGGAAGCAAATCATTACCCATCATTTTCCCAGCACCTCATGACAGCAAACTTTGGTTCCCCCCATTCTGCGAGTTCCGCCAAACATGTTGTAACGGTCATGCTGCTGCATTTTCGCTACGGAAAGCGCTTTGAATAAGCCAAACCTCCACATTTTGAAAGCCCATCGGTTAAATTGGTTTAGTTATTTTATGGTATTTTGCGTTATGAAGTTGAGCCCCTTTGAATGCATACTTGCGTAAACCCACCTTTTAAGCGTGCATGCGCGCAAGCATGGTCTTTTCGAAAGCGGCTCAAGCTCCCTGCGTTCTCCTCGCAGACCCCTGCGTCCCTGCAACTGCAATGGGCTGCCAGCGGGCACGTTGGAACTGAAGCCTTTCGGAAGGTTGTTCCGTGGGCTTGGTGGCGTTGGGGACACCAAAAGTACTGGGATGAGGCATCAACCCGCCTTTTATGGTGAATTGCCAGCTCCGACCCTATCAATTCTTCAAGTCAAATCACTGGAAACAACAAACCTGCAATCGCTTTATCGTTGACAAAACCCGCACGTTCAGTCAGTGAGTACAATTTTTGAACCTAAGATAAGAAGACACAGAGCTTTCAAGTATGGCCTCAAGTTGTTGGGCGGATGGGTTCATGTTCGCTTCAACCCTGACTGAACATGTTCAAACGATGCCCCAGTCAAGCAACCCTGGTTTCTCCCCAAATAGCAAGTACGCGAAGCTGGTGGTTCAAACCCAAAATGTGCTGGTCAAACCGATGATCTTTTCCAGAAGCAATGCAAAAAATATTGAGGCCAACAACTGATTCCTTGTTCCTCTCAGTCAGGAAATCCGGAAAGCGCCCGTTTGCATGCACGCCTAAAAACAACAAGCTTAGTGCTCCAAAAGTCAAATGGACCTCTGTGGATGACGTCGTCATCATCGGTAACTAAGCAAGGGAAACTACCAAACATCCTACAAGGGTGATACCAACATGAATTACTTTATAGTTTCCCTTCGTTCAAATCAGTAGACCTACCAAATACGTGCCAACTGATTGAAGTCTTGTCCCCCCAAAAAAGTACTCTAATTACTCTAGTTAAAATGATAGTTAGAAAAGGCAATGCAAGAACTGCACCATCAAAATGCTAACATTGCAGTGAAAAATGAGAGGTGTTCCATAGTTAATACAATTGTAATAAGGGATCATCTACCATTTGGTGAACGGCTACTCCTGGTAACTATAAGGACACCCCTGGCATAGCTCATGGCTCCTTCCCAACCAAAGCATATAATCCATGCTTATACCTTGACCCCCAATTACCGTATAGAAATAGATAAAAAGTCCCCAAATAATAGATATTATATAATCCCCAAAATTAAAGGTAATTGAGAGTCAAAGTAGGAAATTCATACTTTTCCAAGCTATGGCTGTGGGTCCACTGTACCGCTGGCTGTGAAATGTCCAACTGTCGGAGCGTTCAAAAACCCATGGCGACACCCCCAAATCATCCAATATTAGTCATTTTTGAAACCAAACCAAGGAGGGGTCCCTACTTTAAAAATACCCACATTTGAACAACGTATCGGTTGCCCACCAGGAACCATGAACTGGTCGCCATTGTTGTTGGTAGACTTTTTTCCAACTGCATTTCCGCAACGAACAAAGGGCATAGTTGAGGTCTGGCATGAAACATTGATTTGAAGAGCAAAATTGTGGTTTATCAAAATGGGGGACCACAAAAATGGTCGGTTTATTACTATAAACGATTAATATCGCATGAGTTGGGGGGTCTTATTTTTGAGACACTACCATTCAACAACTTGTTGGTGGCTGTAAGCCATCCCGAAGAATACTAGTCAATCAACCATCCCAAGAATTAGGAAAATGGAAACACGTGCAAAATCAACAACTAGACATGGTGGTTTCTCAACATAGGGGATCCTCTAGAAAATCCCATCACAAACATTTATAGTCTATAGTAATAGCCCAATCATTTTTGGGGTTCTCCATTCTGAAAAACCACCAAGTAGACATGGATTTAACAAGGTTGCTATGAAAAGAGCTCCGTGCGCATTCCCCTGCTCCAAGTGAAAGCATTCACTTGAACTTGTGTAGCTCGAAGCTGCTGGTTGAACCACCCCGGTGGTTGGCACAAGCCATGGTTCATGAGGGTAAACAATGCTTGTAATGGTCAATATTAGTCATTACTGGTTGACAACAGCGGTTGATGTCATAACCCATAGAATGTTTCACAATTCAGCCATGGTCGATAACCAATGGTAATAATGCTCCCTATGCTTCGAACGTGTCATTATTCCTGGTTGGTGGTTCAAACACGCCTGTGAAAACTATGCGCAAGTCAATCAACCATCCCTTTGCCGGCGACGGAGCATCGCCTGTCCAGTCAACCATCCCAAAGTCATCGTGGAAAATATACCGAATGTCAATCAAACCAGCAAAGAAGGAAGCGACCCAACTGGCTGTCCTTGGATGGTCAGAGATCTCAAAACCACCAAGCTGTTGATAACTCATGGTGGGAATTAGCTGGTGAGCTTGGTTAACCATGAGTTTACCCACCTGACTGCCAGTTGATCCTGTTACCAGTTTAGCAACTCGCTACTAATAATGCCAATGGTTCAAATTTAAAACCCTGGTGGATTACTTTCATAATGGCTACTAACGGTTACAATCGGTTTACGGTACCAATCAGTTTACCCCTTAGTTGTCCAGTTCATAATTACTTATCCAGTTTTTTCCAACCATTAACTTTAAAATAGCTGCTTTAATCTAAGGTATGAATTTCGTTAGACGAGAAACAGCTGCTGGTTGGTGCTTTCAACCCCTATGAAAAAAATAATTGTCAACCAGCCACTGGTGAATAATAACATTTGGGAAAATAAGACATGTTTGAACACACCAAACAGCTAGTGTTGTTGGCTACTATCCCCATAGTCAACCGCTACTCACCACGACGGATATGAAAACCACCAACCAGTTCTACCACTGGCTCTTGGACTTCACTATGGCCATCCTATCCGGGCGCTGAAAAGGAGGAGTTGGGACTGGTGAAGCTGGGATGTTGAACTATGAGGGTTGTTAATATCAGCGACTGATTCAGGGTTGTTAGTTGAAGCCAACGACGAACATGGGTGCTCTTCAAGATGGCGGACCCAAACTTCAAAATTGTTGGTTTACTACTATAAATGGTTAATAATGGATGAACTTGGGGGATCCCCTATCTTTTAAACAACCCATATCATCACTAGTTCAGATGAGTTTCACGAAGAACCGGCTACTTATTCAGGTTTTTACTCACTCTTGAGTTCGTTATTATAGTTGATTGTTCAACATTAGTTGCTTACTGACCCGCACTCCTTGGCGAAGTACCAAGCAAAATTGGTTGGTTGTTGCACTGTTGTTTGGGTATTTACCAATGTCAACTAGGTCAGCTATCCATTGTGTTTGACCAGCATCATTTAGTGAACCAGCATTGGCTATCAGCTGAATATTGCCGATTACCGATTGGTATCCAACCATTCTGAGACGATTCCCAAAAGTGTGGTCTTGAGATCATGAGTTGTCTTTCACCCACTGTTGCTGGTTGGTGATTATGAATCTGCTCTGAAAAATTGGTCAAACACCCAACCATTTCTACCCATTTCTAGGTGCAAGGGAAAATAAAACATGTTGGAAACCACCAACCAAACTAATGTTAAACGAGCAATAGTGAAGCGATTGCAATAGCTGCAATTATTTTCCAGATTTGGCTTGGATTTTCTAGCCCTTACTAAATTTAAATTAGCCCTTATTGATTCTAAATTACAGAATGTCAAGCTGTTCCAGAGCAGCTGCAATGATAGTGCCACATTCACAGTAGCTGCAAATGTTTTCCAGAAAATTCCAAAATTATCAGATTTTCCTCTTACTTAATTATAGAAGGGCTAATTTAAATTTAGTATTGATCCAGAAAACCAGCTCACAACCAGTATTAAGGTTGCTAATTGTGATTAGATTCTTTTCAATAAGCAAACCAAACCTTTACAAACTCAAAAAATTGACCTTGTTCAAAACAGCTGTTTTCTTTTTCTAAATCCTTTGAACAAATTGCAAAAAACAGGTTCGCAAAGGGTACCCCCTTGCAGGCCCTTGCATTTGCAATTGTAAATTGAAATTAGCAACTGCAATAAAAAACAACCTCTATGGCTCACTTGTATTTGTTTTCTTCCTTATTGTTTTGGAATTGTTGTTAAAAGAAAGAAAAGAAAAGGGAAAACAAACAAAAGAAAAGAACAGGAAAGAAAAGAAAAGAAAAGAAAAGAACAAAAAAGAAAAGAAAAGAAAAGAAAGAAAAGAAAAAACAAGAAAAGAAAAGAAAACAAAAAGAAAAGAAAAGACAAGAAAAGAAAAGAAAAGGAAAGGAAAGGAAAGGAAAGAAAAGAGAGAAGCCTTCGGGGAGAGTCGTGGGGAGAGTCCAGATTTCAGATATACAATTGCAAAGCAGCCCCCCCCTTTAAAAAAATCCGGGGGGGTATACTATTGCGCGTACAACATTAAGTTGTTTTGGACCAGTATGAGCCAGCAAGTAATTCGCCGTCATGGTCTTCGACAGCTTCAGTTGTTTTTAGAACACTAAGCATTGGTGATCGGCCTGGGAGAAGGATGGCTTACTCACCATGACTCCTTGGTCACCATTATCCGTTGGCACTCACCATGACAAGGTGGCGATGAACGATTGTGTTAAAAGCGCTAACCAACTTGAAATGTGAACTGAACATTTCTTGCGATATGGTTGCAGCAAACACTGCCAAAATGGTTTTGACCAATTCTAGCAGTGACTGACCATCATGAGTTTTGCCGAATTGTTTTCCAGTGGTTTTCAACAACTTAATGACCACTACTAATTAGTCGATTGTTGGGCAGTAGTTGCCCTGCACCAGTGATTGCTGGTTGCTGACCAACCATGTACTGTTGGTCATCAACCACTATTGACCATTAATTCTTCTAGCCCTGCGCCATATCAGTGGTCTTTTAAGCTGTACTAGTTGGATATTCACCACTCTTTGCGGAGTATTTAACATCGGTAGTTATTCGTTTTGACAAGGATTTTTAACTATGAAACATTCATGTTTGCTTATTCCCTTGGAAATGTGTTGACTCTAGAGGTGGGTAAACATCAGTGACATGTTCTTGGTTTCTTGTCAACCACAATTAGGTTTTTTTTACATCGTGTTTCTTTTTGAGCATAGATTTTACCTCCTATTACTATTACCTATTGATGAGTTTCTGATTGAACAGCGATTTACTTTGGTCTTCTGCCAGTGTGTTAAGCACCATTGCAAGGAAACATGTTGCTCCTTTATCAAACGATCAACACGCATTTTATGGAACTAATTCAGTCGACTAATATAATTCACCAACATCACAACTACCATGTGACTAGTGCACTTCTGGAGGCTCCAAATCGCTCCCCCTTGAAAAATCCAGTGGCCGGGATACCCCTGGCGCAGCTCATCGCTCCCTCAAAATCACAAGCCCAACGATGACAAAACTTGACAAAACCCAAACTTCCAGCAATTCTAGCACCATGAGTTGGGTCTCGAGCTCCAGTCTTAGTTCTTAACTACCACAACCAGGTCTTAATCGCCACAAGCCGCCCTTGCCCCCCTGCACCTTGGTCCCGCTGCGGTTTCTTGCATCGGCACGCCACGGCGGTGAAGCCGGGCGGCGTTCACTGCCGTGCTACCGTGAACACAGCGTCGAGCTGTCGAGCTGTTTGATCGGGAGCATTTCCCCTACTGAAATTCATTAAAGGGAGATATTATTGTTCATCCTGAGCAAATAACTCATCCTGCATTTGTTGAAATAGTCGCAAGAGGTAGTTTTGATCCGACGGAAATCAACAAATGCCAGATGAGTTATTGGCCGAACAACCACGAAATTATACAAAAGTGACCATGGCTCACAATCAAAAACTGACCTTCAACCGTCAGACCCCATAAACCCCTGATTGGTCTGACTAGCTATGTGTAGGAAGGTTGGATTGATGTCACCTAATTCTAGGCGGAATTAGGTTATTGTTTCCATCTTCTTGAAAATGACTACAACTGTTCCTATCATACTTTACAAGTTTAGTCATGAATAACGAATAACTTCAGCTGGTTGATCAAAACATAATTTAACTTTCGGTAATCAAAAACGATTGCATTGATTATAAACTAGGAATTACTGAGAAACTCTTATCATATGCAGTAGTGGTTTAATCATTAGTTGGGTATTCATTAGCCACTATACTATAGTTGTCACTTCGAAGTCATTCATTACCACGTCAATTGCTTCTTCGTGAAGCTGAAGTTGGCAACCCAAAAACCCACACGTGAGCAAAAGGAAGGCGATTTGCTGACATGTGCAGTTCCCAACCTCAGCGGTTGATCCAAGCAAATCGTACAACTGGATGTGCAAAGAGGATTACAACTGGGAGATATCCGTGGTCATAAACCCTATAGAATATATAAGTGTGGTCCAGTGTGGCTATGAACCCTGTAAAGTAGATTATGAATCACAACTAATTATAATCTGTATAACCATGTAAAACCTTACCTAGTGAAAACGAAGTGGGGAATCACATCCAAGTATGCTAGAGACATTGGTTGAGCAATGGGAGGTCCATTAGTGGCCGATGAATTCATGCGACCCATCATTATTGGTGGTGGCTCGTGCGCCCATGAGTTTATAATCGTGTGATTGTGCAATGGTGTGTGATCGTGTGATCGTGTGATGGTGTGTGAAATCCCCAAACATGATTGGCTTATTGCTACAAAACACCAATTGTAGATTATTTGGGGGTACCCCCATTTTAAAAAACTACCATATGACTATATACAGATAAATCGCCTTATAAAAAACCAAGTTGTACCTAGGCGCACCCTGTAAGAACATGATGACGATCAACAAAAATGACAGGGCGACTGCAGGTAAGACATGGTACTTCAATATTCATTCCATCTGCCTGTGGGTCAGTTCATCCTGTACCCCTGGTGTCCTATCATTAGCCAATGTATTCCAACAATCATTGGTGATGAACCCAGCTTATTCCATAAATTTGATGGGTGACATTGACCCGTTCCCCGCTTCGAATCTGATGATATTACTGATCTCTCGTGGTATCCCACGCTACTGTCTTTCTTACGGTTGTTAAATTGGGGGTTCTCAAAATAGGGGACCCTTGAATCATCCTTTCTTTAATCATTTACAATGATAAACCAACCTTTTTTGGGGGTTCCCTATTTTGAGAAACACCAAATTGGATTCCCATAGGCGTTTCAGTCAGTCCCTTTTCGTCTGCAAATGTCCACAAGCCACAGTGGTGCCTCGCATTTGCGATCCACAGATTGTGTGGCTTGAAGAAATGGCTGTGGCTCAAAAATGGTTAATCACTTGGGGTTACTCGGTGCTTAATGCTGGTCCCCTTCGAACTGATACAAAGACCGGGCGCTATCGAGCGGCCACGCTCTCCAAAAACAATTCATTTCGAGCCACCCCATACGAACACAAACGCTCGGAATCTTTACACAACAAACTTGACGTTCTGATAGACTGGTCTTGGGAGAAACTGCATCTGAACAATGATCAAAGATCTGCAACCGACATATAGCTCGAAACTTTTTCACCACCCCCAGCTATTGGTCCATCAGAAATCGCAAAGGGCGCCAGCTGCCCGCAGCCTGTCAGGCGCGCCGCAGGGGCCGCCCTTCTTGGTCTACTTCTTGGTCTTCCTCTCCAGGGCTTTCTGTTTGATAATCTCTTCCGCCTCCTGGCACTGGTTTAGGATGGTCTAGGGCCCCTACCTTGCAGGCTGAGGTTGACCATTGTCAGTGCTACACAGTGCAACACAGTGCAATTGAAATCCATGGAGACATGCCAAATTCACTGGTTTCCCAATTCATTTCTGATATTTTGGATGATACATGTTGGTATCCGAACTGATGATCGACCTCATCAATGCTGGTAGCGAAGTGGTTCTGTTGCTTGGTGATTGAATATCCGTAATGAGTTGTAGTAAGCCAGTTTATGGTATTCAACTAGCTTGGATACACGTACTTGGTATTTACACTGTTCTGCTGGATCATCAGAAATCCAACCAGAATTGGGTCATTAGAAATCACATCACGATCCAGTAATTAATGAATATGAACTAGATCATGTCCAAATGCACGACTTCATCAGATTAAACCAAGGAACCAGCAAACCAAGCAACCAACCAACCAAGCAACCAACCAGCCAATCAAACAATCAACCAACCAACCACCTAACCACCCAACCACCCAACCAAGCAACCACCTAACCAACCAACCAACCAACCAACCACCCACCCAACCCCAAGGAACCAGCAAACCAAGCAACCAACCAACCAAGCAACCAACCAGCCAATCAAACAATCAACCAACCAACCACCTAACCACCCAACCACCCAACCAAGCAACCACCTAACCAACCAACCAACCAACCAACCACCCACCCAACCAACCAACCAACCAACCAACCAACCAACCAACCAACCAACCAACGGCTCTCCCAACCAATGAACCAGCCAACCACTCTGTCCTTAGTAACATCTGACTGGGAAAGTCCATGCTCCGGAGGACGGTAGGGAGGCCACTCAACCTCAGCTCGCAGACCGCGGTGGGAGCTTAAAAATTGGTTACTAGTACTTACCGTTGAGTATTGGAAGGTGTTGGTTACTAGTATTGTTTTTGAGAAATTATTGCTTATTAGTACCAGTACTTGCTTCATAGTCAAACATTGATTTGTCACGACATAATAATTAGTTTGCTAATCATGGGATACTGTGTCAATTTGCTCGTACACATGAGCAACAACTGAGAAGCAACTGGAATATGCCCTTAAAAGTCATGCGCTGGCCTCTACTGTTTCCCTTCGACCCAGCTGTTGGTTATTACTAGCATTTGGTTGGTGGCCACGCCGAGTAGCTCCTTGGCTCGCCCTTAAGAAGAAGGATAGTAATGGCCTAGCTCATCGCTCCGAACCACCAGCCAAATTGAGTCACTACTAGTACTAAATGTCAACCATCATCACCGTTGCAAAATTTATTGGCCCTTGTCCAAGCCAAGATACAAAAGACTGCTCGTAGAGGCCTGTCGCACCCACCACAGCATCGCTTGAAGGGGTGTTTGCACCGATGTGATGGTTAATTGAAGGTTCTTGGCGACTAATGGATGGCTACTGAATGGCTAAGGGATGGTTAATGGACGGGCTAATCGATGGCTATGTGATGTTCAATGTAGGGCTAATGGATGGTGATTCAGGTCGTGGTCAATGTTCGGAAACTTCTGAATAGATACAACATCACATGCAAATGCTTGCACAACAACATCTGTATAAATAGTTGGTGATGTTGGAAGCAACAACCACACAGCCGCTCATACCAGCTACGTAGCCCACCTGCATGAATGCATGTTATCATAAATTGATGCCGCACATGAAGCGCCATCCAAAACATATTTGCAACTGCAATAAATGTGTATATAAATTCTTGTTTCATGTCCACACAAATAAATGATAATATCTAAAAATCACCCATTCCGTGTACAGGTCATCAGTTCTCACACTCATCATCATGCTCCCACTGCCTGTATTCCGACCAGGTCGCCCTCCACCAACGCCTGGCCGGATTCCATTTGTCCCAGCTTTTGTTGCTCCACCCTTCCAGTTACCTTTAAACTTTAAGATACGATAGGGATCCCTGGCTACTGTACAGGTGACTGGAAGGCTTGGGTTGGTTTCCGTCCTTGATTTTTGTAGCTTGAACTGTTCAATCAACACAATTGCAGGCATTCAACGTATGTTTTTTTAAAATCCCTTTCATAAGTTGAACTACTAAGAGGAGGGGCAACCAACCAGGACAAACAATAACAATCATCAAAGGCAATGGTATGTAATGGTCATCTCCGAACTACTTCACCAATTGTATCTTATCTCATTTCAGGTAGCTGCTGATAGTTGGAGTTTGAAATTCCATGTCAAATAATAAAAAACTGCACAAAGAGTTGAAATATTCAATAGCGGACCACTGCGGACCACCCCAAATCACCCACTATTAAGCATGTATAGTAATAAACAAACCATTGTTTGGGTCCCTCATTTTGAGCACTACAATATAGTAGTTAATGTGAATTCTAGAACCTGAAGCACTGCACTGGACAAGTTATCAATTGTTATCCATAGTTCTACCATATCCGCCGGTATGTATATGGCATTCATTCCACTCATAGTTGGCAGCACCTGGTTATTGCACAAATTTGGAACTTTTCTTCCTAGTCATGCTGAACCATTCCTGCAATTTTTATTTATCTACGGTTCAGTATCAAATAAACCATTTGTATCAATAATCGTGAAGCACTTGATTGACCACTACTCTCGGGTAATCCAACATGGCAATGGAACATCCACCATTTGCAGCTGATCCCATTACATTTTCCTCTGAAAATTGTGGATTTTCCATTACCGTGTTAGGTTACTGGGGTGTAGCAAGAAACCGCCGTGTTAAACATGAAGGCTATGATGAATGATCATAGTTGAATTTTACACTCATTATCAATAATTAATAAACATCATAATCAAAATTCAATCAATAACCATCAAAATTCATCAAATTGGGCAACCATCGTCTACGGTCATTGGAGGATATTGACAATTGTAGAACACTGCTAGAACCAATAATCAACCATGAACAAACCATGAATTTACCGTCAATAAGCAAAGTGCTGGCTAGTCATTCGCCAATATGAACCACTTTTATCTAATCATCAATCACCCATTGGTCATATCAAATCAATAATCAACCCATACTCAACACTCAACTCTTCCAAAACCAATATACAATCAACTATGAATGAATTATTCTGAATATTCAACCAGTAAGTTATCATTTTAATGCATTACAAAAAAACTTACATATTCAACCATTGTAAAACATTGTAAACAACCGTGACACCTTCCTCTACACCAAAGCCGGCTCCCCTGTCCAACCTCCCACACAGCAGGACTGGAACTGTCTGCTGCTGGTCCAAGGCTGTCGAGGACCCTGAGCAGGCCCATGATCCCAGGATGGACTATTCACAAACGGCAAACGTTATTGTGGTTACCATGGTTACTATGATTGCTATGGCTGCTCTGGTTACCTATTATGGCACTTCCTGCTGTTAAGAAACTTGATGGCAATGGTTAATTTTGTCATTCATGATAAATAATTGTTACGATGCAAACTTGGTGGCGTTAGCTGATAGTCCATTAATGATACACTAAGGATCGTCAAAGTTACTTTTGGCTGATTCTGGATACCAGTCAATCATTACTTATCATGGTCAACCAGCTTACCATTTACTGTGTAACCACTATATGAATCATAGGTCATCAATATCCACATAGTTGACCCTATTTAAGCATCATCTCACTGTTATAACTACGAAAATCAGCTGGTTTCATGTCTAAACATTATAGCCGTTGCTGGTTAAGAATGCACCGAGTGCCAAAGCCACGGAAGCATCTCCACCCCCAGGGCTAGATGGACAGTTTTCATCTAGACATCGAAATAAAGCAATGGCATGATGGTAAAAAGTGAGCCCCCTTCCACCAGCTATAGTCGTTGGGTTATGACTACACACTGTAGCCATTAGTTCACCAGGGTAAGTAGATATAATTATACCCCAAACTGGGGGCAGTATCATGATTGTTTATTTCAACATGATGGTATTGGTATGTTACCAGACCTTCAAAAGGGGAAGTACCAGGAGACCCGCTCCTATTGGATGATCAGGGTAATCAAATGTCCCAGCCCCCTGCACAACGGTGCACAACTATATCATTCATGATGAAGTTCATAAGGGAAGTACCAGGAGACCCGCTCCTATTGGATGATCAGGGCAATCAAATGCCCCAGCCCCCTGCACAACTATATCATTCATGATGAAGTTCATAAGGGAAGTACCAGGAGACCGTCTCCCATGGATGATCGGGGTAATCAAATGTTAGCGTTGAATTGATCTTCATGTCAATGTTGTCGATGATGTTAATAAAGATGAGCACATACATGTTCGTCAGCCGTTAGGCCACTTGGCCGACAAACAAGAAGTCACAAAACACTGCCCCTGCGCAGTCAAGACGAACATCTCTGGGCAGGACATCCGGTCTGGCCGTAACTATACTCAAATGGCCTTATACACCAAGTTATGACTAGGCAGCGGCAGAGCACCTTGTAAGAACATGATGGGGGTAGCCTTATAAAGCAGGTTTTAACATTGGGGGGGGCCACCTCATAGATCATAGTGATCCGGTGAAGCACATGCCAAGCCAAGCTCCCGCTGCCTGGATTTGCCCTTCAGAGCTGCTCTTTCGGATGGACTGCAGGGCGTGCATCCCCCAGTGATTCTCCTTAGAACGCATGGCAATTGAGCCGTGCTGTTTCCCGGCTGTTCCGTTGTTTGCGTATGGATTGCGTATATTGCTAGCCATTCAACCAGAATCTATACAAAGGAGTCAAAGAGAAGGAGAGAGAATGTGTGTGAGTGTGTGTGTGTGTGCGCGTAACCTTGAACATGTCACGATAGTTTTGGGATCACAATAGTCACAACAATCTGGTTTGTTGTTTCACCCCTTCTGAGAAATGAGAGTGTAACCAACCGACCGACCATCTTGAAACACTAGGCGGACAAACATATGTAAACCACCAAACAGCAATTCATAGAGACCACTGGCCTGCGACATGCTCAAACGCATAGCCAGGGTCCGGTAAGCAATGGTGGCACGGTGGCGAAAACCAGGGTCCGGTTGCTGCCAAGGATCGATGTACCAATTGTCGGATCGGTAGTTGGTCACAGGCTTGGACCACACATAGTTCTTGGTCCCGAAGTCCCTCTGCCGCTCCTGGAACGAGTCGGGTTGACTCAGCCGACCATCGTGGGGAGCAACACTGGGGTGGATGGTAGTGGGGATACCAACACCAGAGTTGAAGGACGGGGAACCGAACCAATCACACTGGAAAGTGACATGACAACGAAAAGTGAGGGGGACGAATTAAGACAAAGCACATCTGGAATCCAACAACAAATGGTGTGTTGACAAACGTATCCCCATCTTCTCAGTGACAGCACTCGCTGTGCAAACATAGAATCATTGATATTCATTGATCATATTCGCTGAAGTAAAAGAAAGCCTGGTAGTTCACATGATTGATTTCAACTGCAAAAAAAATTGATTGGGTGACTCAGCGGACGGTATGCTGACATACAGAAAAGCGCAACACTCCACAGGGGGAGTAATTCAATTATATTGTATCTTCAGCAGTTTGTTTGTGTACCCTCCGTGATCGAGGATAGGTGCCTTTTGAATTACCATTTTCGACTGGATAGGTCATGCAAAAGTGGATTTTGAATTGGCATGTTCGAGCAGCCCAGTCTGCATTGATATGCCCAAAATTCTTGGTGTTCACTGATGGCCACTCCCTGCCTCAAAACCTGTTCTCCATAGGTTGCCCAAATCTCACCAGTTGCTGTTTGGTTCAGTCCAAGTCATGCCTGCAAACGCAAGCTAAGCAGCTGACAGTCGTTGCTGATCCTCTCCTTGGAGACATTCCTCCATCAAACAGGTTTGTTGCATGCGCGTGCTTTGTTGATGACCAGTCAAAGGATTCAGTCGTGACCAACTGATGTATCATTCCAAATGTCCCCGATCATGGATCCATCATTATTAGTCCCCTTGTATCCATTATGACAACCGCCAAAGCCAACTTTGGCTGCAATTGACCAAACCCAAAACCTCAGAGGATTCGTGATTGGTATGCCATCTTCAGTACTAACACCCTTATCAGCAATCAGTAACCATGACCAACACCCCGAACCCCAAAAACATGTGATTCATTGTGAGTCTCATGTTTATCATGATGAGAGTTTTCCCCGTTCACCTGCCTCCTGGGTAGCCCTGTGATAGATGTTGATCATCACCCCAGTCCAAGCACAGCTCTGCTGCTAGTGGTTTATTAACAGCTGGATCAACAGTATACCATGACTAGCCAACCTGGTTGACTATCACCACCTATGATTGACCAGTACCAACTGACCATGGTTACCATCATCAACCACAATTGCTGCTACCCTATGATTGACCATGAATTACGCATCATTGGCCATCATTGAGATCTGGATCTACCATTCGCAAGAACATGCAAGAACCATTACAGTGATTACTAATTACTGTTAGTAAGAATCTGTTAATAAGAGCTGGATCTACCACTAGTAATAACCACTAGAAACAACCTGTTCTCACTTGGTGATCCTCAAAACTTTGAGTGGATCGCACTGTCCTTCACCTCTGGCTCCAATGGAACCTGCATAGTTCAGGAACTGGCAGCAGAATCGCCCACTGCTAGCAAGTCATGGTCACACAGCAGTGCGGGGCCGCGCCTTTAGACCGGAGGCCATGGGGGGCAACCAGAACTCTCGATGATGTTCCTTGCCTCAGCAGCTGCTTCGTCAAAGACCTGGATGTAACAGCTGATCGTCAGGATGTGTTAGGTGGTTCCCGTGTGAAAAAGATTAGCCAATCAACATCAATCAACCAAGCCAAATATTAGAGTAAGTTGACACTTACTGTAGTTCACCAGTTGATCCAAGTTGTTTAGTTATCTTGCCACTGATCATTATCCAATAATCAGCTATGAAGGGGATTGGGAAGGTCATATCACCGTCGCAACACAAAAACACTTGCTTTGTATCCAGGTTTTGCTCCAAGGGGTGGCATGCAAAGCCAATGTATCCATAAGCATGCAAGTTGTGATTTGCAAATGGATTCGAATAACCCCGCTGCCCTTGATGATAGATCACACTCTATGGGATGCACGGTTTTGTACACATATACGGATGTGCGCCACAACCGCCCAAACCATTCGAATAAGAAATGTTACTCTGAAGCAGGAAAGTTTGGAAAACAATGATCCTGACTGAGATGGTAGGAATCACGTTTCTTCGTGTAACCTGGCAACATTCAATACACACATAGATATGGCAATGGATCCAAAGTGTCTATCAACTGACCATTTTGAACATACCCTTTGATAAACCAAATAGTCTGGGGTGCTCACGCGAGAACTGTGAGTTCACAAACCACGCTGCCCCTCTGCAGCCCACTGGCAGGGTTTCACTTGGAGTGCTTTCCTCTCTGGGCTGCATTCCGGCTCCTTGCAACTCAGCTGAGACCAAGAATGGGTTTGAAAGGAACAGCAGCAAATCATCCCAACGATGCAACAATACTAAGAACACACAAACAACAAATCCTTCAGATTTGGACTGCACTAAAGCACAGAGACAAAGGTGTCTCAAGATGCAAAGTGTGGAGTAAGATCCTTTATCAAAATTTGCCGCCTCATTTCATGTTTGTTTCAGTACGGTCAAGGAACTCTAACATCGAAACAACTAATTGGATGGGTTCAGCGGATGGAAGTACTCCCTTGCAAATGGAAACAAACCATTTTGGAGAGCGCACCCGCAATGCTCTCAACCCGCAATGGGTGGTTTTAGGGTCGGGGCATAATCGACGGACACAGCAATGTCACGACTCTTGACAAGGGATTCATCCAGAAATCGAAAAAATATGTCTGCCTTCTCAAAACAAAACTCACCAATTGCCCCGGCGGAACATCATTGATCATCACAATCGTCACAAACATCATCATCATCATCATCATCATCATCATCATCATCATCATCATCATCATCATCATCATCATCATCATCATCATTCATCATCATCATCATCATCATCATCATCATCATCATCATCATCATCATCATCATCATCATCAGCAGCAGCAGCATCATCCTCATCCGTGTGCTGGATCTCTTTGTTGTTTTCTTGTGCTAAGTAAAAAGGAAACGATCCAAATACTGCAAGCTGGGACCCGCTTAGTTACATTAGGTTACCACTGGAATAAATACTTGTAGTACCTTAGGTTATCACTTAGTTACCTTAATCCTCAAGTTACCACTAGCTACGGTACATAATTTGTAGCTCAATGGTTTAACCAACTTCCAAGGGCCGGGGCGCACCTTGTTCCGATGGGTCACCTGTGGGAGGATGGCGGGGGCCGCTGGACAGGTCCCCTGTGTCTCCTCCAACTCCGGCAAGACTTCTGCTGCCATCGACCGCACCGTGCGGGGCTGCGGCAAAGCAAAAAAAGAACAGGGCCAGTTCTCCAGGTAAACCCTGCTCCCAACCACAAAAAAAAATCAACTGGAAACAATGATTGATGCTGGCTAATTTTGATGGTAATGGGTAATTAACAATGATCAATGTAGCATGATTACCTGTGTAGTGGGTAAACAATCATGGTAATTTATGTTTATTGATAATGATTCATGGGGCTGTAAGTGATGGTCAATAATGAGTTCATGGTTGACGAGTCATGCCTGTTTAATGATCATGGTACTCCAAAGTTGATAGGGATGGTAATCTAAATCATACATGGTAAGTAACTCAGAAGTGACGTGACGTAGCTAAAGTAGTTGCTTGTCAACCATCTTGGATCTGAGTTTTCGGCCTTGTAATAACGAAGGGAGGCTGTGTTTGTATGGAAGTTGTATATTTCTTTGAAGATTTGTTGTAGATTTGGAATGTTTGTTAAATCTATAAATGAAAGATTTGTTCTTCTCCCATGGGCCATGGGTCGTGCCTGTGAGAAACACCTACTCCGATGGCCACCCAAAACCGTGTAGTGTTCCAAACGTAGGCATGGGCATCATGATTTCCTCTGGGAAATTACAGGATCTCGCCTATGATGAATTTTGATCCTCCCCATTATGGTGAATCTAGAAAATCACATACTCAAATTTCCTTATTTGAAACCGGGACGTGTACTACTACCATTTGGTTGGAACGTTCCTGGTGGCTCCTTAGTTTCCCCTTCGAGGGAGAAACGGATACAGTACCCCTGGTTCCTTAGTTCTGTCCCAACCAATATCCAGAATATCATTAATGTATGTTTCCCGGAAAACTGAACCAAACAACTTCGCACTGACAATCAAAATGTTGCCTGTTTGCGCAATGCATTCAATTCAGATCAGGGTTTTTGCGGGCTAGATAGAGCTAGCTACGATCGCCATAAGAGATGGACATGCACCTTTTGTTGGCCATCATTGATTGTAATTATGCCATTTTCCTTTTTGGTTATACCGTATACATCCGTAAACCATTCACATCACACCAGAAAAAAACATGGGTTTTTGGCCTGAAAACCAAACGACCCAACAACACATAAACCATCAGCAGTATGGGAAGCCCTAGCCATCAACAGCAGCAGGACCGGTTCAACCACCGGGATATGCCCCGTGGCCCGGCCTGGCTCCCCAACCACCATGGCCTCTCGTGGGCGCTGCTGTCCTGAGCCAGGCGAAATTTCAGTTTGATGAATATGATGACCTGCCTGGGAGCTAAACTATGATGGTGGTATGCATTTTTCATATTAATCCATATTTCTGCCAAAATGTACATTTACATCTCAATCCAGGAATATGTTGCAAAAAATTGATCTCTTTACCAACCCTGAAGTTCTCTACCTGTCCGTCTATCCAGCCGGCTATCCGTCCTTCTCTCCATCCCTTCCGTCCAGCTATTTCTCTATAATGTCTATATGCCTGCCTTTCCGTTCATCTATTTATCTGCCCACTCATCAGTGCACCTATACATCTGTGTGTTCCGTCCTTCGGCATGTTTGTCCATGTGCCTCTGTGTATCTAAATGAACATGTATGGGATATTTGATTGAGATCAAACATATATTGAATTTGCAAAACAAAATAGATTTATATACATGTATATTTAAGAATATAAATACATATATGAAAAAATACCCCGCGTAGCTGTCGATCCACCAGTCCGTCTATCTAACCAGGAACAATGTATGTGTTGATCAATGCGGATCATTTGTTCCAGTCTCTCCTTCCACCTGATTCTGTACGAAGTTGCCCGGTTAATTTGTCACTGTGTATCTAACCCATAAAAGCGACGGGTTCACAACCAGGACATTTGATGTTGAAAAATCAAACAAATCAGCGGTTTGCATGCCTGTGCGTGTGTGTGCGTGTGTGTGTGTGTGCGCGTGTGTGTGTGTGTGTGTGTGCGTCAACCATACATACATTTCACGATGAAATTTTGAATGAGACTCATCCGATTAAAGACGCTTTAAGTGATAAACCCTGGGTGAGCAAGCCGGTCAAAAAGGCATACAGCTGCCAAGTGGCACATGGCCTTGGTCGAGGCATGGCGCCAGCAACTAATACACCAAGTGTAATTTCTAAGTCGGGAAACGAAAATGCTTTGGCAACCTTGATCAGCAAATCTCCACAAAATTTTGCACCTTCCACGCTTAAATCGCCAGGTTGTTGGGGGTGGCCACTATGCTGCTAACGGCAATGACAATGGAAATGTTGCGCGCTATTGATTGATAAACAACACTGAGCCAAACAAACGAAGTGGCAGGCGCGGTTGCTGCAAAAAAAACGGCGCACATGATCAAATTTTTATTTGGTTGGTCCCAATGTTGAACCATAAACTCCGGGGGCAGATTGCCCGGACAACCCCTGGTTTTCTAGGAATTCTCGTCCAACAGCGTATGGAACATTGAATATTCTTTCTCCACAATGAGCATGTCGGTCGGATCCAAACAATCTTTGCCACACAAAGTCCAACGTCCAACGTTGGCTCGCCAAATCCCCAATCCACTTCCCACAATACCTTGCCGACATCGAACAAAATAACAAAATCCAAATTTTAATGAATGACTCCAAGGATCCGCTAAATGTTGCCAAAAAATTGTGAATACATCATCACACTAGATCAACAAAATGAAATAGCATTGGATTGTCCTGAAGCATGTAAGGAGGCATGCTTACCTTCAAATCTCGCAAGCAAAACACGCCGACTGTTGGAAAATTGGAAAGCCCTTGTCATTTGCCTCATCAACAACGGAGGCTGCCGCGGAGCTGGACTTGGGACTATCAACGATTTCCTTTTGCCTCCTGACAGTTCGCCCCGAAGCTACCTGGAATTTGCAAATGACGCGTAGACGCCCCCTGCTTGTTTTCTCTTGAAGAGCTGACGCCCATCTCTTCCAGCGCAGCGCTTACACGCGCGGCGTCCTCTGCCATTCAAAGTTTTCACGTGTGAGCGTCCCGATGTGGTCCTGAAGGCCGGCACTCACAAACCCACCATGCAACTCGATTTCCGAAGCTTTACCCAAGAAATCACGCCTAATTAGAATTGCGAAAAGAATGTCCGCCTAGATCAACCAAGTGTGTTTTTTCCCAGTAGCAAAAAAATATTCCGGGTATTTTAGCAACAAAGTAAAAAACAAAAACATATCAGAAAAACAGTAACTAACAAAATATGATTTGGTGGAATCTACCTGGAAAAAATGCAATTGCGCGATAGTATTTTTGCAAATCTGGTTTCTCGGTGTTTCCGTTACAATTCCGGGGATTTCCGTCACAATTCCGGGGATTTCAATCACAATTCCGCGGGTTTCCATCACAAATTTCAAAAAAATGCAACGCTAAAGAAAGTGAACATGGGTTCACGGGCAAGTATGTCATCGCATTGTGCTGGAAATTCCCCAAGATCAAAAAATACGAAACCCGCAAAACAGGAAAACATTGATCGAAAACCAGTTTTTCCCCTTGTTTCTTTTTTGTGCTTTGGAGTGACTAAGCAGCAATCCGAAACCATTTGCCATCTGGGCGCTAACGCGCGTTTTCCAAACATGAAAAAAAAACCGTACCACACAGTCCTGGACACTACTTTTCAGTTCCAACCTTGGAATGCCACCACATACGAACTGCCTTCCTGCCACTTCAAGTCTGATGCCTGTAGTTTCCAGCACTTGGTCCGAAGCCATGATGCTTGGTCATCCACCACCTTTGCTTTTGTCGATGCAGCTTCCCAATTTTGAAGAATGGTAGGGTATGCGGCCGCAACTTATTCCAAGAGACATCCACCTGACAGAGCCAACATCGAAAGCTAACCGGCCCTTGCAGTTCCATCCCGGTCAACTCAGAATCATCCGCAAGGGTGGACTCGTCCGAGAAACACCCCAGCCTCCGGCAGCGTCACATGCGAAAACCAGATCCGTTTCTGGAAGCTCGGCCACGAGCAAGGATGCCTCAGAGGCGCAAGGCCATTTGCTCGTTCAGCCACCGTGCCCATCTGCTCGTTCCAAACCGTCCTGGCCCAATTCCGACAGTTCCTGTACACCATTACTAGTAAGGTAATCGCATGACCTGCAGCGAGATTCCAAATTCCTTCAGGGCAGCTCTAGCCGCGCTGTGTCTCCGGCCCTTTGCGGAAGTACTTGTCGCCAGCTGCGGAAAGCTCATTCCTCTGGCAATGTGCTTGGGTCCGGCACACATCAGCTGCCGTGCAATCCACCATGCTTCGGCACTTGATTTCAAAAGACATTCACCTCACAACGAATTCTCTCTAATTCTTTTCAAGACGCAGCTCCGAAACACATTGTCAATCACTGACAGTTTTCCTCAATGTCTTCCTCATGTGCCGGCAAGTGTTGCTCATGGCCAATGCTTGCAATTCCAGCAGTTGTTGCTCTGCGCATGGCACGAAGGATGCTTTCAATGGATTCTCTTCAACCGGATTGACTTTGCAGCCAGCACCATGTCTTGCGTTGGGTTGTTTGTCAGAAAACGTTGACTGCCACAAGGCACGGGTGAGTGGCAACTAGAGCTCATGCTGAGCAAACAGGGTGGGGCCCCCGTGAACTCGAGTGAAACTCGAAGGGAATTCTGGGCAGGCTGTGTGCCTGCCCATATAGGGGGGCGGCTTTTCCAACTTGGCGCAGCTTTCCAGGCCTCCCTCAGGAGCTGATGTTTGCTTGACTGTGCATCATCGTCTTCGCGCCAGGATGTGTTGGGCGTGTCCCGGGCCAAGTAAGGTTGCGCACCTCCAATCTTCTCAGTCTGCTTCTCAGGTTTGGAAGGCGCTTGGCATTCACTGCGCATCCTCCCGTTTGGAAAAACCGGACGCCAACCAAAGCACTCTCGCCCCATTCACCCGGAGCGTCCAAGGCCGTGAAGAAAGTCAACTTGCAACTCTTTGGGTTTAGTTTACCGCATGTTTCCTCTTCAATGGCCAGTCCTTACGACAGCTGACCATCTAAACAACCGCTGCCTCATTTTGAACCTTTCTCATCATAATTTCCAATAAAGAATATCTGCCAAAAAACAAACAAACAAACAAACAAACAAACAAACAAACAAACAAACAAACAAACAAACAAACAAACAAACAAACACAGCAACCCCCAAAGCCGCGAAAATCAGCGACGACGACATCGGACCCAACCAATTACCTAACAAAAAAACTTCTTCAATTTTTCCAATTAAACAAAACCACAGCCAAATCAGGGGCCTAGTTTGGATTCGTGCCATCTTATCCTGTAACGTAGCAATTCCCTCATTTGTTGGATGAGCCTTACTGATTACCCAAAAATGAGCCAAACCATCCGTGAATCCAAATCCACATGCTGGTTTTGCAACATGCTAGCTCTGCTCGGATCTATTGGTCCTGGTTCTTTGTGTATTTCATCATGTGTACAAAAGGCTACGGATCTAAACCAGGTACCCCTTCTGATCAGTCCAAAGTGCTGAGATGCAAGCGTCCCTCCCATTTTCAACCATCGGCCTTCCTACAACACGCGCACGCACACACACACACACACACCGTTCGTGACAATGGTCGCATTTCGGTCCAAACACTGATTAGACTGACGGTGCAAGAGTGGAACCCGATCAGAAACAAGAGGAAACAAAGGATGAGAACAGACTTCTGCTGTAGCCGTTTGTCAAGGGGAACTTTCTTAGCGCCTCTTCGAAATTGTCCGGCGGCATCTCCCAGAATATTATTGCTGTGCATGGCGTTTGTGGCGGCCATGAGCGTTGTAGCGCCCTCAACTTCAATTCATGTCAGCATTGTATTTCAGAAATTTTCAGAAATGCTGAATCATTGAAAAATTGCTTGCAAAAAAGAATCAAACGATCTCAAGCGCGCCACTGCACAAATGTTGCGAATTCTGTGTTTGTTTGCGATAGATGCTCTAGCAAGGTGACCCAAAATTTTGCATAATCAATCAGCTAACTAAAATTGCTCCAAGATATTGCAAGATGCTCAGCTAAAACAAATTTGTTCCACACGAACGAACTTCATGGGTGTGGCGAAGAAGATGTAGCTGCTTGGCCAAATAAAAGTGACTTGCCATCGTCAACCGAACCTTCTAAGCAGGACATGAATTGTTGAAACCAAGACCAACTGGTCATCCAGCGCATCGGTTGCCGAAATTTTCACCGCTTTTGGGCACCATCATTATATGAGCAATGGATTTTATTTATTGTCTGGCTCAATTGATGGAATCTGAGAAATGTTCCTACCTCGTTCTCCAATATTCCCACCTCGTTCTGGAGCCTCGTTCTCGAGGTGTTCCTACCCCGTTTTACTCTAGAGAAACCATTTCCACCCGAAGACCAACCAATTCAATTGTAAATAAAAGCTGTTGCTCAAATGAATTCTGTTGCGGGATGCATGACAAATCTCATATCCTGCTGGACTAGTTCAAGTGGAAGAACGCATGATCAACGAAAGTGTGCAAAACGACCTGCGGCATCGCCCGTTTGCATCCAAATCACAAGAGGCTCTACATCGGCCCCGCACCCGCTTGGACGGTTCGATGCAATGTCAGGCAGCAGATGCTCGAAAGCGGCCAGGTCGTCCCTGCAGCACTTGCAACGCAGCCACGCATTCTGCGGAGCTCCTTGGCCAGGGCTTTTCTAGTCAGGTCTAGTACCGAATGTTGAGTCTCTCCATTTCAGTCTGACCATCTGGATTGGGTGGCACGTGTGAAAAAATGTGAAAGCGATTGAAAACTCTGTGATATGAGTGCGGGAAAAGATTTGGACCGGGTGGCACGTCTAAGAATGTGAAAGTCTGCTAAATTAAGAACTGAAATTCACCGCGCAGGTCTGGAGATGCGGCAAAGGATCTGATGCCGGAATTCCATTTGGCCGGCGTACAGGAGACCCACGCTGAATACAACTCCAAAAAAAGCCGCAAAGCAAGGCCTATTGGGGCTCCAGCATGCTGCAAAGGAGGTTTCAAACCATCCTTCTTGCCTGTCCTTGACCATGGTGCACAAAGCGCAGAAATGATCCACACATTGGCTTGCTGACGTTCATGAAGTCTTGTCACTGCCTCTTGGGCGATTTTTTCACCAAGCTCCCCCCATAGTTCTGATGATAGCATTCAACTGCAACCTGGCAGTGATCAGGGGCAGCTACGTGCTTCAGCTCAGTTGTCGCAGCAATGCTGCAATGTTTTGATCGCTGTGGAAGCCTCTGCCGCCTGCCCACTTTTCGGCCAGCTTCATGATGGCGTTCCTGGCATGCAGAAGGACTTGCACGAACTGAAAGCCATCTGTTGAATCTGTTGACCTTCAGGATGGATTTGCTTGTGGACCCACTGCACATGTCGTGCTTTGGGTGATGCGCTGACACAAGGCGGGCCATTTTCCGTAAGAAAGCATTGACTGCCACAAGGCACGGGTGAGTGGCAGCTGGAGAAGATCACTGAGCTCATGCTGAGCAAGGAGGGAGGGACCCCCATGAAAATCGATTGAAAATCGAGGGATTTCGAGGTGACGGTTGTTCGCCTTGCTTGTGCAGCCGCAGAATTGTCACATCACGTTGATGTCGGCCGCCTTCAAATCCTCCAGGTACAACAGCACGTCGGGAACGTAGGGCTTACGCCGATTGGAACCGGCACCGGAATCGCCGCATGACGGATGTGTAGCCCTCGGAGTCCCGGGTGCCTGTGGAATGCAGGGCCAACACCTGAGGAAGCACATAGGTCATCGGGGAGATCTTGGCTCATAGGGCAACCATTATTTGAATAGGGGGATATGGCAGCTATATAACGAATATGGGCCAACACCTGGGAAACTCCGGTGATAGCTGAGCGGTACCCGAGTCTTGGCGGCGTAACTATAGATCCCTTTCTAAACCTTTAATTGTGAGTGAATACCTGGTAAATCCATCTCCCAAAAACACCAGAAATCGAAGCTGGTGGCCCGCAAGCCACGTAACATCACATTTCTCAACTATGGTTGACTAGGGTCACCACGGTTAAGTAAATGGTTTCAACTAGGAGGAGGGTTGTGATGTTGCCTAAAGCAACGTGTGAAATGTCTGAAGATCTGAAGAGTTAAATTGAATTCGAACCATATCGTGAAAGCAGCCATAGTGATAGTGACAGTATAGTGAGAATATAGGCTGTCTCCTTCTTGCTTTTGTAGAAAGTTCGTCCACGTGATAGTGATGAGCAAAAGGTTCCAACGAGCATCCACAGATAAAGACACAAACATTGAATCAGCACTCAAACAATCGTTGAACTGTTCGTGGACATGATACTCCAGTTCGGCCTTCGTGTTTGTCAAAGGAAAGGGTCTGAGTCTTAGCCATTAGGCGTCCCATGTGGAGCCACGTGCAACTCAACTGCCTGTGTTCACCAAAGGTGCATCACCTTTGGATTTTTCTTGATTGGTCCTGTGGCCATATCAAATCCCATGTGTGCATATGCTGCATATGGATGTGTATGTATGTTTGTTGCTGATGTATATAGATTTTACTACTTTTATTGGACTTGCTGGTGTTGCATTTGCGGCATCCCCAGGAGAAACAGCGGAACTATAATAGTCATGAGTAGTCATGATCCTCATGGTTGATGTTGCGGCTATTTAGCTGCTATTCGCACCACCGCATCAAATACATCAAATGTGCTAGAATTGTTCTACATATTGTTTGTAAAGTTTGTGTACATCTCCAAAAAAATATGTGTTGTTCATGTGTGTTTTAAATTTAGTTCCATCTACATGGTGTTGTTGCTGCCTTTGGTTCCTTGTTTCTTGTTTCTTACTTGTTGGGTCAATGGCTGTGGTTGTTTTTCTCCTTTATTTTTGCTTTATTTTTGCTTTTGTTTTTTTGGGTCCATTTTTTTGTTTTTTTTTCCTTTTTCAATTTCCATTTATTTTGCTTTATTTTTGCTTTGTATTTTTGTGAGTGCTTTCAGTGTTTGCTTTTTTTTGCTTTTTATTTGCATTTTATTCAAGTTTCACAAGGGCTAGTGTAAGCTGATGTGGTGCTCACAAAACTAGGGTCAATCATAGTTGGTTAATTATCAATTAAGACCAGTTGTGAACCATAGTTGTTGACCATCGTTTTTGACTTACCATGGTTGACATCAAATGGGTGTTTCTCAAGTCATAGGGGTGGCCCTAGTTATCATCCTATCTCTTAATCATTGATAGTAATAAAGCATCCATTTTTGGGGGTCACTAATTTGCGAAGCCAAAATGTGGTTTCAGCCAGTCCTTAATAAACTACTGTGGCCCAGGATGTAGTTGAGATGTGTTAAACCGTTTTTTCAATGAGATGAGGTCGCAATTTTGATTCCAAAGAATGGTGGATACACTATAAATGGAAACCTTTCAGCTAGCAGCCAATGTTGTCCTTTTGACCCATATGCAAAGGTGATTTGGCAGTGCGTCAAAACCTTCTACCCCTAGTGGACATCCCATAAATGACCAACCTAGTACTGGTTTCGATTCACCTGACCATTTATTGGCTGGTTTATTGGTTTACATTGACCCACAACCATTTGCGTAAAGATTTTGAACTATAATTAAATGGTTTGCAAAGTGGATGATTTGTGTGGTCCCCTATTTTGAGAAACCCCAAAATACTGTATCAGTTGATAATAACTGGTGACAGGTGATTCCAAACATGTCCAAACTGTCAAGTGAATGTCCGGGGGAATGACTGCGACCGTCTCAGTGGCCTTGCGGTTCTTCAACCCCATCAGCAGCTGCAGCGGTGCCCGAAGCACATGGTGTGCATCGTCCTCGTGCAATCGCACGGCATTCTCCATGGTTTTGCTCCACCGATCTGATGCTACCATGGAAGGCAATGTGCTGGGCCTGTGGGATGATGTCTGTGAGGATCCTCCCACTATAGATTTGCCCACAAGTTACACACACACAAGCATGTATGTTACACATTGTTACACACACACATTCCCACCAGACTGTCATGGAGTCATGGACAAGTCAGAGTTGGCTGTGAGCTCCTAGAGTCCCACGCATCGTTGGGAGCCAAATGCTTTCTATCGCAACTGCTTGAGGTTTCCAGCGTTTCCAGCAGATCTGTAGGAAAAATTGGTTCCCTGGCAAATTCCGTCTGCAAGCGCTTCCATGCATCTGTGAACCCTTCCCTGCTACCCAGGTTCGGGCAATCTGCCATGCAGCATAGCAAAGGACTCCAGCAGCAAAAAAACTCGATTCACTTTGCCTTTAGCAGCTCACACCATTTCGTTTTTGTTCAAAGTCTCTCATTCAGCATGGGATTCACGACATTTTACAATTCAGTCTGACCACCAAAATACCACATTCACTTGCGATCCACGACGCTTCGCAATCCCATGGAGCTGAGCTTGCCCCTTGAGCCAAGATTTGCCAAGTCCTACACCTCACAGTGACGAAGCACGAATGTTGGTCAGCCGAGCTGTGCCACACTGCCCTGGTGCTGCGGACTGAGGCGCTGCAACTTTAAGAGCCACATCAATAAGCTGATCACACGCAAGGGCGTGAACCGACTTCGTATTGGCCTGGAATCGCACCTTCTCGATGCAATCGCGCGACGTGGCCGGACAGGCTTCCCGCACTTTTTGTTTCTACGATTTGTAGCGCCGTGTTTCTCCGAGCGCGTTGCTTTCAATATCTGCAAGCTCCATCAGCTCACGTATCCAGTCATCTAAAAAACCAAAGAGTGCATCCACCGCTGAGCGGCTGCTGTGAGGGCCACTGTGTTCTTCTTGTCTGCTTGGATTCCAGGTGCTTTTTTGGGACCGAAGAGAACTGGTCGCTTCTGCAGCTTGCTTCACGCATGCTGGAGGGACGTGAACAGATCTTGCCGCAGCAGCTCTATATCCACCCCATGGGGAACGTCGTCCATGGTGGCATCAGCGTCATCCAGGGACTGCTTTCGATGGCTGATCTGATTGCAACGCCAAGATGTGTTTTTCTTTGTTCAGCCCATAGCCTATGGCAGAGCCTATGGCAGAGTGCACAACCTCTGGTTGCTGATCGCTGCTCAAAGGCTCCCAGTCATCCAGCGGCCCCATGGACGTCAGGTCCAAGGGGACTGACACACCTGCCCTTGTAGCGCTAATCTTTCCACTTGGCCTCCTGTGTGACCTGGGCGCCAGGAGCTGAATTGCTGATGCCTGTTCAAACATCACAGGAGGGCTGCTGTATGTCATCTTGTCACGCCTTCATCCAAACTGTCCGCCATACAGACATTCAGGTATTTAGGTATGATGTATTTAGGTATTTTGTTCAGGTATTTATGGCTACATGCCTGTGTTGTTTGGAATAAACAGAAGTGGAACACTTTATAACGCTGCAACTATGTATAGGAAGAAACAAAAACATTCACTCCTGAGTTCTTCAAGCACCCACCGAAGAACTACGTGACCAAGTTCTGGTATGCTGTTTCCCATAGACAGAATCATCCCAAGCCATGAACCCCCAAACCAAACCCAACCCACCAGCTAAACTCCAGACATCTCCAGATCCTAAATGGTTGACCAATCCATCACATGCCCTGAGAAGCCCGAACAGGATTCCACAACCACAAATTGCCCGTATTTGGATCTGCCTCAGCTGCGGAAGGGAAACCTACATGCTGTGAGGCTGAACTACCGAATTTGGTGTTTCACAAAATAGGGGTACCCCAAATCAACCAATATCAACCTTTTATAGTAATAAACCACACATTGTCGGGGTTTCCCTATATTTAGAAACCACCATGTGTTGGTTGGTTAACATTGACCCAGCTCGCCATACCTGAAGGTGAAAAAATACACCAGCAATCTTGTGGCAATCATTTGGGGCTCCAGTCCAGTTTTCCATGATCAAACTTGCCCCACAGTACTAGTTGTAACTTACAATTGTGAGGGTTTCTCAAAATAGGGAACCCCATAAAATGGTTGATTTATTGCTACAAATTGGTAATGAAGGATGGGATAGGGGGGCACCCCTATTTTGAGAAACCCCTAATGATAAGGGCTCAGTTTTTTGGTTACAACCATCTTCACAGTTAGTTGGATAATCATTTAGCCGGATCGTAGTTGCAAACTATAAGGTATCCTGTACCCCACCCCTGGTGGACATCCCACATGTAAGGGATCAAACTAGTCTAACTGTTGGGATGTTCACCTACCAGTTTTGGGTTGTATATTATGATTGTATATGGTTGTGACCCATACTGATACCCGTGTTCCAGCTCGTTGGGTCTCCATGATTCCGCCATGTCAGCCGCTCAAGTGGTAAGCAACAGCAGCCCAACACCCATGAACAATGTAGAAAAATGAACCAAGTAGTCTAGCAAATGGTTCAACAACAAAGAACAAACAAACTAATTAGTTTACCAAGTAGATGAGGAGTGACAAACACAAGAACATACCTGCAACAACACCAAGAACTCTGGAAGCGAACGCAACAACCTCCGGGTTTCTGACATATTCTTCCCAACCGTCTGTGTTCGCAGGTGCTGCTTCCTGTGGTAGCTTGGAACCTGCAGGTTCTGAGACCTGGGCATCTCACCATTGGTCAACAGTCAATGGATGTCTGGTTGCTGAGTTTTCATGGCTAACACTGGCTGATCAAAGCTTTTGCTGTTTGAAGATACACCGTAACCGCTCTAGACTCATGGTGTGTTTGTTTGGAAGGCCATTCCCCATAATGTCCTTCATGCCATGTTTGGTGGCTTATAGATACCCTGCTAAAACTTTGATGTTCATTGGATACATTGATATTTGTGGCTGCAACTCACACAGCAAATTCCATGAAAACCCTGGTAGTGATTTCTAAACCCATGAAAACATACGCGTGTATATACATATATCATATATATATATATATAAATATATATGTATATATAAATATATATCTGTGTAGACAAAAATAAATTCATATAAATTTCTATCTAAATCTCATATAACCTAAACATGTGTAGGCATTCCTAAATCCAAATACATCCAAATATCATATGCACAAAGAACATGCTATACATATGCTATACATATGCTATACATATGCTATACATATGCTATACATATGCTATATATTTGCTATATATATATATATATCCAAATATATATAAATATATTTACATAAATAAATATGTATATGTGCATCACATGTTATGATCAAATTCTAGAAACATCTTGAAAATAAAATATCATGATATGACTTATTGTGCCAATTTAAAATTACTGTAACATATCTAACATGCAAATTATAACATACATATATTTACCGTTGAGTAACATGTTTGATATGTTGACATGCCAACCAGCACAGCACCAGAACGGTCGCTAAAACCAGGCCTCAGCGGCGGCAAAAACAGCCTCAGAGCAACAGCCGCGCTTGACATGGGAGGCCTCGAAAAAACTCGGGAAACCCGGATGATTTTTGTCCTAAAGAAAATGGTAATGTTTGGCTCCTATGTTATAGTCTATAGCAATTGAAAAGTACAGTAGATTTTTTCAGGCAAACCAGCCTGGATTCAGCAAGCCAGGTTAGGGACCACCAGAGTATACTTGGTAACCTACTGGTATCTCCTCATCGTGTCGTCGTTTCTTCAGAGAGACATGGGATACCCAATTTGTTCGAGAAAATCAAAGTTGTTCAAGAAGATTACGAAACGCCCATGGGAGATCGGAAAACGAATCCCCAAACTTATTAGATGGAAAGCACAAACTACATCTTGAGGATACTTTGCCTGGTTGGATTGAACCTCTCAGAAAATGATCACTTAATCAACCAACCTTTTCCACTTTTCCACGCATCCACACCGCCTCGGCATAGCGGAGAGCGGCATGCCTCAAAGGACCTATAGCCCACCTGTAGTTCCGTGGGTTCAATGCCCAGCTCCCATTCCTGTTTAACAGGATTCAATGGGCGCAACGACTGACCGTTGCGAGTAGCTGGCTCCTTCAAGTGACGGCTGAACCATGATTCAACCAACTCAAGTCGACCACGAGGCCAACGAAACCAAAAAACACCCACAATGCAACATGAGGATATTGCTCCTAGGTTTCGTGTAATGTCTAACCGCATCATGGTCCAGGTCACTCAAAAGATCTGCAAAGGACCTAGTCCACCATCGACATCGCAGCTTGGGAGAACTCGACTCAAGGCACCATCCGTCTGCCAGCGCCCCTCAACAAACTGAATCCCTGTGTGCCCCGTAGCCAGGACCCAGTCAACGAAGAGATGATACGATGAAATCCAGCACACATCATCAGTGTCCTCAAGCACTGACATCGCCTGGGTGAGCCAACCATGCAGAAGAGCAACATAGGTGAACCCATAGCGCTGCACCAAGGTCGAAGACACCTGCAGCCGCATGCACAACTCAAAGTCCGCAGATGGAATCCACTGACCAGCCCCATCAAGCTGCACCGGTTGTACTGTTTCGGTCTGTTGCACACGAAAAACTGCTTTGCTGATAGCCACCAAACCCCGCTGAACACTGCGACTGATGCCACGTGCCACATCCACCTGTTCACAATGACCAGAGTAAAAGGCAGCAAACCACGTTCCACGATGGAGGTTCGCACATTGAGCAGCATGATCAACTGCATTGTTGTGACTCGCTGTCCACTCTTCGAAGGCATCAAGCTGAGGGCCGGTACGATGGGCCGGCACATGGGTAATGAGAAACCTGTCATCACCAAGCTTCCGCATTGCACTCCAAACACGGCGCCACAAGTCACTGTGAGCACTGTTGACACCGCGCTTCTTTGCCAATTTTTGCAGAGAATGGATTCGATGAACTGCAGAGAGGCAATCTGTCCACAGCCTTAACCTTACCCCGTCCCGCACAGCCAGTTCCATGGCAAGCAGTATAGCAAGAAGTTCGGCACGAAAAGCAGATTGGAGTAGGCCCGGCAACACCCCCGAGCCAACCAAGATTGCACTGTCAACCGTTCTGGAGGGACCACATTGTGTGATTGCAAAACCTGCAACCCGCTTCTGAACATCTGAAGAATGAAAGCAGCTACCATCCGTAAAGACGTCACACCACCCATCCTGTTGAGACTGCAGCACCCTGCAGCCAGATACCTCATCCACTGTTTGTGAGTTGAGGGCCGAAGTGACCATCCACAGTAGGTTAGTGAATGCGGCAAGGTAGGGAGCAGCTTCATGACATCCACCCCCACAGCCGCACGAGCCTCCCGAAAAGCATCACACTGCCAGAATCTATGGTATCTCGAATCCTCACATCCACAGTACTTGCACGAAGAGTCGGAATGTTCGTTCCAGTGTTTAGCAGCATCCCCAGTGTATTCGGCACCATTGAGCAACTTTCGAAATGCACCTGCATCAGAGGGATCAAGCATAGCAAGGAAAGCACGGGTTTCCCCAACATCAGCCCATTCAAGGCCATTGAAACAGGTCCTGTGCGAAACAGCTTCTGCCACAACCTGTTGCCAAGCAAGGCTCGCTCTCAAACGAACTTCCGGAAAAGAAGTGACAAACAAGTCAAAGGTACCCATCGAGTCAGAGATGCTTCCATTGGCCTCAACAGTCCACCCCAACATCTGCAATCTGTCCAAGACGGTATGTGACACACTGTTACGTGGAGGGTTGATCCGATCTGCAACCAGCTGCACGAGCATGTCACGAACATGCGAGCTATCACCGCAAGCCCGCACAGTGCGAATCGTTTGTTCAATCGCCCAGTAGTGAGGGTCAGTCATAGTGGGTTCGATGAGTCCAAGGTGAACATGTGGATTGCAGCCAGGGCCTGCAGCGTCAAGGCCCTTCATCGCAGAAGACCGCAGGTTGACAAAGGTTTGCAGAGCCAACGTTGTAGCCTCAACCCCATGAAGGCCCTTAGGCCATGCAGCAACTCTGATGGCCCGAGACTTCAGGACATACGGTGAGAGCGAAAACTGCAACTTAGGCCACAAGGCATCAAGGCTGGAAATTCGGTCAGTGAGTGTTCGATTGGAGTGCCTGGACGACAACTGAACATGGGCTCCTAAGATTCGACCTGATTGGCAAACACGAAAGCCATGGGACTTCAGGGTCTTACGACCTTTGCCTCCCACTGACCACATGTAGGTTTTGGCCCGGTCTAAGACCATGTCCACTGCGGAGACAAACTTTTGGAGAGAATCCCATGCCGCATCCAAAGTCTCCACTGAAGGACACACAAGCTGCCAGTCGTCAACGTAAGTTATTGGGCGACACAAAACACAGGTTTCATCTAACCACAGATGTAGCAGCGCATCGATGAGTACCATCCCCACACAGCTAAGTGCATCACCCTCTGGCACACCAGTTGAGCTAAAGGTGCCCGGGCTGAGCTGCCCACGAACGTCAAAGAACCTTTCAAGGGATGACAAGGAGCCACTCCATGCCACAAGGACTTGCTGACTGATGCCCATCAACTTACCAGCTGTCATCATCACCAAACGAGGAACCATGTTGAAAGCCTTGGTCAGATCGGCCATTACCCCCAGGAGATCAACGTCTAACACCTGTGCATGTTCAATCATCCAAAGCAATTCAAACCAAACAAAGGTCGCATGCCGCATAGGTCGACTGCCATGCAGGTCTTGAGGCAAACCACGATCCAACTGGGAGAGGATCCACTTGGCATGGCAAGACCCCCACAGACGATAAAGTAACGGAAGCACAGTTATCGGTCGGAAGTCTGCAGGGGAACCTGGGGCATCGGACTTGGCCAATGACGCCACTCTGCCCTGAACAAGTTGCTGTGGCCACACACCTGACAGTTCCGCACGGGCAAAGATATCAGTGAAGTAACCCAGTACTCCAGAAGGCATTGATCTCAAGTCACGGAGGCTAACACCATCCAACCCTTTCGAAGTCCTGCTGGACTTGGCACGGATGCTTTGGGCAAGCACGTCAGGTGAAAGGTCAAAATGCGCAAAGTTCACCGGGGCAAGGACCCGTGTTGCAAATGCGATGATGTCATTCCACTGTGAGGGCACCACCTTGTCATGACGACCCCACCTGGTTTGCCAGTCAGATCTAAAAACAGCAAAGAGGTCTTGGATGGTTCCTTTGCACTTGAGTTGATGCACAGTATCACCAGCATTGATTTGGCTGACATCACTAACCCACAACGCGTCCTTCTCAGAATGAAGCACCTCTATGGGTTGACCTCGGACATACACCGGTTGAGCATCATCAAAACTCACATCTTGAACCAGGTTGACTTGCAGGGAGGCCGCATCTACAGAGTCAACTTGAGCAACCAGTGGTTTGATCAGGAGATCAACTGAACCAGCAGTGGCCGGCTTGATATCCTGGAATATGACCATGGGGTTCTGTTCTCGTCGGACACGTGCATAGTGGACATGATGTTTCTGCAGCTGCTTCTCCAAATTGCGCACTGCAAGGAGGAAAGAGGCATAGACCGTTCTAGCAAGCTCCTGTGATGGTGGCAAGAAAGGAAGAACATCCGGTGCACCATGGACACGAAACTCACTTTGAGACCACCATGCACAAAACGTGGGTGTAAAACCCGTAGCTCGGCAGATGGAGTTCCAAACCTGGGTGCGATGATCATGTGTCCTGTCATTGCAGGGGATGCGGACAAAGCTTTGAAGTCGTCTGAGTTGTCGGAACCACCTCGCATGCAACAGGCTAGGGCTATGAAATGTGGGCGACACTTCAGCTTCCCGAGATGCTTTCATTGAATCATTGGTCGGTGACCAACTCCGAACTGACACTTCGGCTTAAGCTGCTGGGCTCTGCCACGACAGTTGGGAGGCAAGACTCTGCACCTGCCTGCATGGGATTCAAGGTGAGTCCACAGGGATTTGTACGCTTCAGTGGGATGAGCTTGGGGCCATTGCCACGATGGAGGATCAAAATCATCTGGCCACGGCACCATGGCAGGTGACTTCCAACTGTAGAAAGGGACATCCCGAACACCACCATGAAAAGTAGCAAACAACATCGCATGATCACTCCAGGCATCAGGGATAACCTTGGTGGACAGCAACAATGCTTGCAACTCTGGCGAGATGAAAAGAAAATCCTTTCTGGATGTGTTCTTACACGTGGCTGCAATTGGAACTCCCCACCTCTCATATGCCAACGATTGAATGTCACGGAAACCAGAGTCATAAAGAATCTGGAATGAAGGCAACTGGCCGTCAAGGACATTGAAATCCTCTGTGACAATCCTTGGCCCTGTCATGTGATAACAAATCTGAGTGGCTAAGGCACGCAGCAGGAGGTCATTGGTGGTCAGATGCTGCGGGTGAGCACTACTTTCACATTCACCATACAAAACTCCGGCATTGACCCAAAGGTCCCCAACCAGTGTCGAAAAGGCTCCAAGGCGGCACGACTGATGCAAGTCATCGGGCCATTGATGCGGCAGTGCCCTGGTTGGATAGTTGGATATTGCACAAACACCTCTCCAAGTGCCTGTGTGTGTGCGCGACGACCGATGTGGAACATTGTGGCCGTGACCACGTACTTGAACTTGGACTGAGAACTCTTCAGACCAGCACGGAACTGGGACACTGCATGCGAAGTCAAATGAGTTTCAGCCCCATACCAAACGTCTCCGAAGGACATATGGTGATGAACCAGGTGAGCCTTTCCAACGAGGCCCGAGGGATTAAAGCTCCCCACGCCAAAGGTAATGGGGGGCCCAGGGTGCCTTGCTTCCCCTATGCGAAGCACCATCATGCATATCAAAGCCCAGCAACCACTCAGAGAAAAGGGCCGCCGGGTTGGTCGACTGAATTTAGTTCCTCTGCTTTGTGAGGAAGAGCCAATGCTCTTGGATGGATGACACGGAGCTGTCCCTTGCCAACAATCACTGAGTGAGCAACTACCCCAGGAAAATACCCAAAACGGTGCTTTCACAAGACGGCAAATGGGCACAAACCAATGCAAGCACCACTACACTGATCAAAAGGCCATCACTACCCGGACTTCACTCCATCTTATCATCTTCTTCCTCATTTGGACGCTTCCTCAACTAACTTCGGATCTCAGTCATCTGAGACTCAAACAGCGCCTTCATGTTTTGGTTCTGACTTTCCAAGGCACCATGGAGTTGCTGAGAAGTCTGATTGATCTGATGCTGCATAGAGTCCAGCTGCAGGCCATGACGTTGGTCACTTTCTTGGAGTTGGCCTTCAAGCTTCTGGTGTGATTGCATCAACTGGTGAACATGATTCTCCAACACAGTGACGCGGTCGGAAACAGCTTGATCAGGAACCAAGGTGCTGGGCAATTTGGCCAGTACAGCCTTTTCAACATCAGACTCCAAACGCTTCACTGCATCTGTGACACCACCAGAGGAGGGGCCACTGTACCCTTGCCATGGGTCCATGCCAGCATCTGTTTGCCACGGGTCAGATCCCTTGGCCTTGGACATCCCATCCTTCGCACACATCTTGATCGTTGATGCAGAGGCAACTGGGCGGATGACTTCAGTATGCTCAACCTTAGGCTCAGCTTGCTTTGTCACCATCACATCTCCGTGGGCCAACTGAAACAACGTCTCAGGCGGATCCGAGACTGCCACCACAGCCCACATGCTGCCCTTTCCTGGAACACTGGTGGCAGGTTGTAAGGGTTTGATGTCCCAATGCAATTCTTTGAATGCCTTGCTAATGGAATTGCGATCAGCACCATACGGCATTGGGCCCACCAGGTAGGTGGACTTTTGGCCTGAAGCCAAAAACAGTGCTTCTGGACGAACAGCCCCATGCAAACCCGCAGCATGCTCTGCACGAGTGCGCAAGCCCAACCTATCACCAATCCTCGCTACACCCAGAACATTGGCATGGGAATGACGGAGCCTAGCAACATCTTGCTTGTCTGTGCGAGGCAGCCACACCACTGCATACGACTGATCGACTTCACGAGCATCCTCTGATCTCGGTTCCACATATATTCCAGCAACACCGCTGGCTTTCAGAAGGGGCTCAAGGATGTCAGCAGGCACTCGGATGCATGCAGTGAAGATGGTGGCCTCAGCAGCCTTTTCTGGGCGGAAACCTGTCTTCAGGAACTGGCGACGCCACACGTCCAACACAACTGACCGACCTTGAAAGTTGGAGTCCGGATGCCACTTACCACATTGGCAGTTCATCACTTCACAAAGCTGCAAAGGAAGCAGCTTGGCAATCACATATTTCATTGGTGAGGAGATGAATGCAGGCCAATCACCGATTTCATCACGATAGACCAACAATTTGACAGTGTTGACATTCAAGGTGTCAACCTTGACCAACATTTGTTCCTGGGTCTTCTCAACCGTACCTGTACCCAGCTGAACCATCAAAGCTTCAACCAGCAGCGGCTTACTGTTGACATTACATCGGCATGGCACCGTCACCTGCTTGTGGGGCAATGCACAACGGCTGGCCAAGGCACCCCCAGTCACGATGAGGAGCGCCAGTGGACACTTGGAGATCTGCTTGCCAGCCCTGATGTAGGGTTCAGCTTCCCCCGCACTCATGAACACAACTCCTTCAGCTAGGGGGCCAAGTTGCGATGGCTGCAGCTGAGACAAGGCTTCATCACCCGCCTGGAAGGATCCTGGAGGCAACACAAGCTTCTCAGGGTCAAGCTGGAATGGTTGAAGCTCAGACAATGGCTTGCGACCTTTCTTTCCCTTGACCTTGACTTTTCCTGCTTGAGATGCGATCTTCTCAGACAACTCACTGGGCAAAAGAAATTGAAATCTGGCATGATTGCCCAAGGTCTTCAATTCCTTCCAGGGAAATGTGGATGCCAATGCAGTGCGAATCGAGGATGCTCCAATGACCTTGATGGCAGAATCAGCTCGACTCTCCGAGGATCCTGGTGGAACACCTTGAGATTCCAGCGTGGTCGCCAGTGATTTGACCAGCTGTTCATGAACACCAGCACCCCAACGCCAAGGCCTGACACTGGCAACAAACCCACTGAGAGCCAGGATGTAGTCACCTCGCAGGTTGGACCAGCTGCGCTTCATCTTCTTCATGCCACTCAACAATCATGTGCATCACTTGCTCAACCCTGATCAAACCAAAGAAGAAAGGCAAACCTCTGATGTCAATTCTGCCAACCACCAGAAGTGAGAACAGCCCACCAACGTGATCTTCGACATGGCATGACATCATGCAATTCCAGCACACACTCCGAAAGGACATACCCTGTCGCTTGAACAAATGCATTCAGTTCCTGACGTACATGATCACTGTCCTTTGCAGGGGTCACACACTCCAAAACCACTGCTGGGGCACGTGTGAAGAATGCAAGTTTCAGCACACCTTCAAGGCTCTGGGCCCTCGAATCATCACCTTGGAGACGATCACCTGCAAAACTGTATGGTTGACAGCTAAAGCCTGCCACAACGATTGCTGGACCTGGGTGCACCTGCCACAATTGAAGCAAGGTCTGGCGATCAGTCACTGAACCATGGATTGTAGGCACCTGATGAAAATCCGAATGCATTTTCAACATCTTGGAATTGGAGTCAATGGCCACTTTGATGCGAAATCCCAAGGCCATGAAGCCCTGTCCAAGGGCTCCCATACCCGAGCAGCAATCAATGACATTGTAGAGATCCCCCCACTTGCAGGCACGGTGGGTGAGGACCACTGACTCATCATCGAGATGAAATTCAGGCAACACACCAACCTTTGCACACACCATCCCAAGCAAAGAAAAGCAATACGTGTCATCACACAAGGATCCATGCACCCTCATCAACTGCTTGTTGACCACATCCGAAACCAGTGTATACCCAGAACCATCATCAAAGCACACCGGAAAAACCACTGCATCGTATCTGTTGCCAACGACCAGATCACCTGGAGAATAACGTACCATGGCAAAAACACCACTCAACGCTTGGCTGACTCGGCCCCACCGCTGGAAGGAGTTGAGCCCGACAGCTTTAATCAACCAACCATCCGCAAACTGTTGGTAAAACAACCACTATTATTGTTGGTTTGGTCGTTCGTCCCTCCTTATTATATCATCATTTGTGGCCATTTCAAAATATGAGACCATTCCAGTCATTGGGGAAAGCAACAAAAAATTGGAACCACTGCTCATTGATTCAGCTCTTGGGGTGCACTCGCATCCGAGCCACCCCCATCGCGATTCCTTTGGGCTGCGTGGCTGGCTTGTATCAGTAAGCATCAGCAACGAACCAAGGGGACAGGTGACATTATACAATGACCACCATTGACCGTCAAAATAAACATCAAATAACCATCAAAATAATCACCATTGCCCGGACCTTCAAAGCGGAACTGGCTGCGCAAACGATTTTGAACCAAACCTGGCCATGTTCAGCACCACCCCTGGCACCTACCCGAAACCTTGATTCACAGTTCACCTGCTTGAAACCCTCTGACCAGGGAGTTCCCCGGTTTCCCACCCAACAGTCTCCATCGCCGACTTCTGGTTTTTCATTTTTTCTTACAAATTCTAGCGGTTTAAAAACTACATAGTGACAAGAATCAAGTCATGTACAAATATAGGGATAATAGGAAGACAAAAAAATATGATCAACTATGGGATGAAACTATTGGTGATTGTAGGTATCGATCATAGTTCTTTATCGATTATTACCAAACACTTTGAATTTATCACCTGCTACTGAGAAAAAACAGGGATAAACTAATCATAAAAAGGCTCTTAGATGCTGAATAGATCAACAACTTATCATAATTCAATAGCCATCATGAATTTGTGAACCACTTAAACATCAGCTTATGAATAACCATCATTAAACCAGCAATAACTATATCACTCATGAAACATCTAGCATATGTTAAGAACCCTCCTCGGGGTTCCTGGCTAAGAGACAGCCATTTAAAAAGGCCCAGCCCGGGGCGGCCCCGTCAAGGCTACCCTTGGCGCGCCAGCTGGCTCCAACATGTTGTAACCATTGTTCCCCTCGGTGCCCGGCCCTGTGACCGTCCAGCCATAGCGATGATGGCCTCGCCAACGTTCGAAGGGATGGATACGTCGGAATAAACAATTACATAAATAAACATATTTCTATATATCATACATGCATAAAAATAAATATATAAACACAATCAATATATAAGCAATATTTGTTGATATAATTTTATTTACAAAAGAAAATGTAGTAAAATAAAAGTGCATCATGAATCTGTATCATGATGTGTAAAAAACGCAAATGCACATGTATACATCCATGTTTGCGCTAAAACAAACGTATTGATAAATATGTATCGGGGTAAATAAGATTTGGAAAGAATGTATTTTTGAAAAATGTATGTATACAACAATTGTATATATATATATATGGTGCCCCCCCCCCAAAAGTCTACCGTTTTGGGTCTGTGAATTCTACACATCTTGAGCTGATGTTTTTGGTTGAAATTTTTTTGGGGTAGCCTTTAGTCGATGGGGGTGGCACCATATATATCTATATATATGGTAACCCCCCTCCCCTGGAAAAAAAATGAAAAGTTTGCAAATTTTCCTGGATTGAAGATTGAAGATTGAAGATTCTCAGGGAAACTT
>VSDK01027664.1:65483-85206 GCA_009767595.1 Symbiodinium kawagutii | reverse complement strand
CACAAGGAGAGACTAAAGGAATAACAAAAAAGAGGAAATAGGCAGAGAATGAGGTCTCCTTAATTCTCTCCTTATTCTCTCCTTATTCTCTCCTTACTATTTTCTTATATTTTCTTTATTAAGGAGAAAATATGGAGAACACAAGGAGAGAATAAGAGAATACTAAAAAGAGCAAATGGGGAGAATGAGGTCTCCTTAATTCTCTCCATATTCTCTTCTTACCATCTTCTTATTTTTTCTTTATTAAGGAGAACATAGGGAGAACGCAAGGAGAGACTAAAGGAATAACAAAAAAGAGGAAATAGGCAGAGAATGAGGTCTCCTTAATTCTCTCCCTATTCTCTCCTTTCTATTTTCTTATATTTCCTTTATTGAGGAGAAAATATGGAGAACAAAAGGAGAGAATAAGAGAATAATAAAAAGAGCAAATGGGGAGAGAATGAGGTCTCCTTAATATTCCCTTATTCTCTCCTTATTTTTCCTTTCTGTCTTCAAATGTTTTTTTTGTTTCCTTGCTCTTCTCCTATGCTCCCCCTATTCTCTCTCTCTCTCTTGAATATCCCCTGGTTCTATCCTTATTCCCTCCTTGTTCTCTCTTTAGCATTAAGGAGGGAATCTCCTTACTCTTTTCCTATGCTCCCTCTATTCTCTCTCTCTCTCTCTCTCTCCTTCTCTCTTAAATATTGCCCTATTCTATCCTTATTCCCTCCCTATTCACTCCTTATTCTTTCTTTAGCATTAAGCAGGGAATAAGAGAAAATATGGAGAGAATAAGGAGAGACTAAGGAAAAGCTAGGGAGAACACAAGGAGAGAATGAGGGAGATAATGATAAGAGCAAAATGGGGAGAGAATAAGGTCTCTTAAATAATCCCCTTTGTTGTTTGTGATTTCCTTCTTATCTCTTTAGAGGAACGAGGGAATAAGGGGGGAATATGGGAAGAATAAAAGATAGGGATACCATAAGGATAGAAAAAGGGAACACCACAGACCCAAAACAGTAGACTTCTCAGGGGGGGGGTAGCGTATATATATATATATATATATATCTATTCCTTTTTATATTCACATGATTCATATCATTTCATGCAACGCCCGTTCCCAGCACACGTATATACACATCATGTCATCAAGGCCATAAATGGTGTACCATTTCTGTAGTTTCTATTGGTTTCTGTAATACTGGATATTGTCGGATGGCTAGTCGGAAATTACAAACATGTATGGACAAACCCAGAGATGAACAAGGGGAGAGAGAGAGAGAGACAAAAAAACAAATGATACAAATGAATGTATCACATGTTGTTAACGCAACTAAATGTGGCTGTGGGTCAATACCCTCATACCCTGGTGAACACCGCGTGCATGACCACACTCATCTTGGTTGAAATGTTACTTTACCCGTTTGTTGGTTGGCTAATGTTGCCCCAGCTCCCCATGTATCCGTATGTTGTGTAGTTTTGGTCTGCGTTTCTCGTAAAGTATTGCAAACCTGGGAACAGTCCCGGCGATTTGTTCATGCGCCAAGACGACACAAATCAAACATAAGTAAACATGACAGCTGCCAACTATGCGAAAACATGACAGTTGTGAACCATTCCAGCTATCAAATCATAGGCGCGCTAACCATGGCTTGCCATTATAAACAATGATTCATGATTAACTATAAAAAGGGTACTGTAGACTGTAGCTGTCAACCAAAACTAACCGATGATGGTGAACCATGCCAATTCAATGAAACACAATGCAACCATAATAAATCACGATTAACCATAATAAGCCATGAACATTATGGCAACTGTTAGCCAGAGCCAACCGAGAATGGTCAACCATGCCAGTTCAATGAAACACTATGCAACATTTTCAGCCATTGATCATATTCCACTGTCATTGGCCATCAGTATCCACCATCAATATTATTCCTCGCTGCCCAGAAGTCCAATGCTCTCTACTACTGTCGGTCACAATGGCGGATCTGGACAGACTGAAAAAACACAGCTCTAAGGCTAAGGCGGCCATGCACGGGCCAAGTCACGAGCCAAGTCACGAGCCCAACGAATAGGCCGAGACGATGTGAAAAAAACACATGACTGCCAACTGTACCGGCCACCGCGGCAGGCCATAGGCATAAAAACCATGAAGCGGCTTGCAAATCCAAGTTCCGGTTTAGCAACAATCACTGATCAATGGTGAGCCGAAAATGGTCAGCCATCATACCAACCAAACACCGCATCACTTCAAGTTCAGACGATGCTGTTTATGGTCCTCCAGGGTAGATGCTAGACGAATAATTTCGGCAACGGAACAAATGCTGCCAACATGCGCAGGTTCGGCGCGGATAGTGAAGCGCTTCCTCCGCAGATCGTCATTGCTGAATCGCGGCAATGGAAGCGGCGCTGGCGCCCGGGCCAAAGTGCCAGTTCTGGATAGAGTGCTGACCAGGGACATAGACTGTCAGCGCATACTGTTGCTGACACTGTTAATGGTGACATCATGGCAAGTCGCTACGACCAAATGTACAAATCCTCCCACGTCACCGTGCGGCGAAGGCTGCCTAGCAACGCTAGGTGGAGTCGGGTGGGTGCAACGCAAATCTCGGTGAGCTACGGCACTGCGAGGATGCGCTGATCATCGCTGATCCACGACCTTGTGTGCCTTCTCTCGATGTGGCCATCAGAGCCAGCTGCATCTCAGGAATAATCGGAATAGTGATGCCACCGGGTAGCCTATTGACGAGGTCGTGTCTGACTCACAGCTGCTCCAAGCCTGGTGCCCAACTCACGAATTGTGTCACTTTCTGTGCTCGATGTATGCAGTCCGAGGCGTCGGCACCTTGCGACGAAATCGTAATTCATCGGGTTTGAATGGAATGAGTCTTGCTCTCCTCGGGTGTAGCGCGGTGGGATCGGTACCAAAGACCAAGGGTCCATGGTTTCTGCATCCGAATCATTCGCGCCAGCTGCGATGAGCACGCTCAGATTCATCCCCGATTCAGCTTGTGGCAAATTGAGCAACGCGTGAAGGATGGAGCAACTGGCGCTGAGCCATCACCCCAATCACAGGCACTGCGACATACGGAGCCATCGGCAACGCATCAGCACGCAATAAAAAAGCGAGATGTGCGCTACAATTTCCTTGAACGACAAGCAATCCATCTCTCCCCACCGACAACGCCTTTGTTTGGCTTCTCCTTGCGGCCCTTGCGGTCGAGGGGCCCAATGCCCAGGTTCCTTCGCCAGAAACTCATCAGCCTTGAACTTTGGCCCAGCCATGACGTTGATCCAGGCACCAAAACGCTCACAGCCGTGATGTCCAAAAACCCATTGATACACAAACGATCTGAGCCATGATCACGTCCAAAACCATAATCAGCCAGAACCAAACATAATCAATGACGATCAACAATGGAAAGCCACAATCAACCATATTAATCAACTATTAATCAGCCATGAAAAACAATATTAAGCAACTGTTAATCAGCCATTAATCAACCATATTGATCAACAATTTATCAGCCATTCATCAACCATGATTAATCATTAAGGATTGATCAGCCATTGATGAACCATATTAAGCAACTATTAATCAGCCATGAGTCAACCATATTCATCAACTATTGACCAACCATCAATCAACAATATCAATCAACTATTGATGAAAAATCAGTCAACCATATGAATCAACTATTGACCAACCATCAATCAACCATATCTATCAACTATTAATCAATCAAAAATTAACCATCTTAACCAACTATTAATCAACCATCAATCAACCATATCAATCAACTATTAATCAATCATAAATCAATGATATTAATCAACTATTGATCAACCATCAATCAACCATATTATTCAACTATCAATCAACCATATATGAACCATCAATCAACTATCAATCAGCCATTAATCAACCATATCAAACAACTATCAATCAGCCATGAATGGACCATACTAATCGAGTATTAATGAGCCATGAATCAACCATATTTAGCAACTACTCATCAGCCATGAATCAACCGTATTAAACAACTATTAATCAGCCATGAATCAACAATACTGATCAACTATTGATCAGCCATGAATCAACCATATTAAGCAACTACTCATCAGCCATGAATCAACTGTATTAAACAACTATTAATCAGCCATGAATCAACAATACTGATCAACTATTAATCAGCAATGAATCAACCATCTTAGGCAACGATGAATCAGCCATTGATCAGCCACATCAATCAACTATTACTCAGCTATTGGTCAACCATCCATTACTTAATCATCAGAATAAACCATTGATACACATTACTCAACTATTCATCAACCATCAATCAAACATATCAATCAACTATTGATCAACCATCAATCAACCATCTTAATCAACTATCAATCAACCATATATCAACCATCAATCAGCCATTAATCAACCAGCCATGAATGGACCATACTGATCGCGTATTGATCAGCCATTAATCAACCATCAACTATCGTTAACACCACATTCCAAACTTCACCTCGTCTCATCTTTGCACTCGGTCGTGCCGTTGGTGGCCGGTGCAGCCCTGGTGCCGTGATGGTGGTAGATCCAGCTGTTCATTTAACTAGTTCTTATAAGCCATATCTATGTCAATATGTATGTCTGTAAATATTTATGTCAATATCTATATCTATGTCAATATCCATCTCTATATCTATGTGTTGATTAATTGTGTGCTTTGACTAACCATTGCCTATATAATGGTTGTTGATAATGGTTAGTTGATGGTTAATTCAACTAGAATTGTGGTTCATATCTGGTTTAAAAAGTCTTCATCGCAGGGCGGGCATGGTATCCAAAAATAATGTTTGATGATGGTGGTTCAACCTCAAGTTTCCCCTTATTGTGATGGGTGCTGGCTTGCCATAGTGTAGCTGCCATAGTGTAGCCTCATTGATCACGAGAGCTGAATGTAATACTATAATACTACTATCTTGTCATTTATTAGATCTCATTGATATGTAATGAGTTCTCATCATGATGGTCATGCAATCATAATCATACCTTTTGAACAAGGCATTCATATAACTTACAACGAACACTAACATTGAACACCCGCAATACTACCACATGAAGGCTAGAAATCAAGCAGGTAGCAACTCAGGAGTACTGATGTGTTTGGAGTTGTAGTACTTTTAAGCTACGCCCTTCTCGAAAAACACTTGTTGACCATCCCCATGTTGCTTGGAATAATGAGTCCCTTCTTCTTTGTTCATCACCCAGGCACATTCACGATCTCATGCCAACAGTCATTGGTTTGTGAGAAGGTGGGAATCGTGATGATCCCCAAAGTATACTTGGTCCTAGGCTAACCAACATTGCGTCTATCAGTGGTGTACAACCAAAATCTGGGTTTTCCCCTCGAACACATTGCAAAAACATGTGGATCATAAATTCTGGATGCTCTGTCGCATGCAAAGAGCCTTCAAAAAACCACCAGACTGGCGCAATGAGCGAAATATATATATATATATAAGGTAACCTGCAATTTCCCCAATGACTCAAAACATTGGATCTTCCACATTTATGTCAGTTTATTGGAGCGTACATCAAATTCTGGTTGATTGCTACATAAACGGCAAATGGATTGTTCACCACTAACTGACTGAATGCATAACTCCCAAAATGACCCTTCAACGATCTTCAACGTACAAATGATATGATAATTTCTCAAAAGAGGGGTGCAGCCAAATCATCCAATATAACCATTTATAGTAATAAGCCATCCATTTTTAGGGGTCCCCTATTTTGAGAAACCACCATATCTGCATAGCTAATCACTCATCATTGTTCTTCAGGCTTGGTAGCTTTGGTGTTGTGCAAGATCTTGTGCATTAGTACATGAGCTTTGGTACAACCATCGGTGCTGCAACTATAACGGCTGGCTCTACCATGATATCATCATGATCAACCATTTTTGTTGGCTCATATTCGTACTAAAAAGCACTATTCACCACTACTAAGCATTAATTCGCAAGTACCTAGCCATATCATCTCCCATATGGGGGTTTCTCAAACTAGGGGTACCCCCAAGTGATCTACTTCACTAACTGACCTTGTTCCGAATAAAGCAACCATAACTTGGTGTTTCCCAATTTTTGAGAAACAATGAAGCTCCAGCGATTAATAGTCCGCAATTATTGTTACAGTAACCATTGGGTGTTTCTTAAAATCGGGGACCCCGAAATCATCCAACATTCACCGTTTATATTAATAATCAACCATGCGGGGGTTTCCTACTTTCAGAAATCTCCAACCATTAACTAAACCTCCGTCATGAACAGGTCAAACCATTCCAACTTCTCCCTGTGGTGACTGTCAACCACCCACTCCTTGGAACTTCCGCAGTCAGCCATTCTTTGGAAGGGGCGTATACGTTGCTCCTCTGCAGTGCTCTTCTTGGGGGAAGAATGAACCTCCATGAATAGGGGTTAAGCATTGGGTGATGTTAATCAAGTAGGTTCAATAGTAGGTCAATCATCTTGATCAATCATGGTCAATCAAGTAGTAGAGTTCATCAGAAAAACATTGAAGCATCAAAACTAAAACTGTTCTACGCAGGGCTGGTCAATCTTGGTGAATCATGTTTCGAGAACTTGCCAATAGGACCTACTACCAACGCTAAGCGCCAAGAAGGGCCTGATAAGCTCCCAACGGAGGCTGTTATCAGAGCTTCGGTTTGAAGGGCTGCCCGCCGGTCCAGGTTACCCTGGGGTCAACGAGCCGTGATGCGGTATGGTTTCATGATAAGCAATGACTTGCCAACCAAGTACAACAACCACAGCAAGAACCACAGCAACAAGAAAAAAACAACAATCAATAACCCCAAACAAATCCAGTCAACAAGAAGAACTCACAAGAATCAAATCAGTATGGCTGAGGAAGAACAAGTAGGATACCGGGATACCCAACAATCAAATCACCACGACGCGAGAACAATCCCTTGACAAACGAACCGAGCACTACCATGGATGAAGTAGTCAGCCAGCCACACCTCACAGCTGGACGGGCAGGTGGAAAAACACTCCTGGAGGCGAAAGGGAGGGAGGGTGGCAGGTCAATCTGCGATGATTGATGAATCCGATGTTAATATGTTTATGTAGGTTATATTAGTTATATCAAACGATATGATATTATCTTAAATAAATATGGAACAAATATGAACAGATCATATGGTTGACAACAGATGACATGGTTGATCATTCGGTCTAGTTGAACACCAAAAAAAACGATAAAACCAAACTAACCCACAACAACAAATGACAGGTTGTGTCACTGGTGTCTGGTGTTATGATGTTGTATGACTCGTTATATCGCTGTCAATAACTGATTGTCGGTATGATTGTATGACCAAAGGTACTGGTTGGTTCTATAAATAACGAACAGATTGATTTTCATGTAACTCATATTGATTAGTACTGATCTAACGAACAGTGATAATGTTTGTGTCAATTCTGTACAGCGACTGATTCAACATGTAACTCACAATTTTCCGCACCAAAATAGAGCGATGCATGTGCTGCCGTCGCAGAAGAGAAACTGAAAGTGCGCAGGGTGCAGTCAGGGGACCCAAAACCGGAGCCACCCAACCATTGTCAACCATAGTTCTCTCCCTTTGGGGTACGGCATGTGCCCTGGCTGCTACTGTGGTGATGCTTTCGAGCGGTAACGAAACACGCACATACCAACCGCAAACATTTAATACAATAATATTAAACAATGCAAAACATGTCTCGTATAACGAATGATGCCAGCAAATACATGTGACGTCTTCAATGTTCAGCAAGTTGTTTGCCGCAACTTGCTTGTGACACGCTTAGATAATCCAGCATGCAATGCTCCTGCATCAAGAATTGTCTATCAAGCGGGATGGCCAAATGATCATGCCTTTGGCTCTCTACTCTCTCTTATGACTCAAGCGTGCCTCATGATGACGCAATTTGACTTTTTCTCGGTAGTTGACTTGCTGTGATTAATGACCATCAACCTCTAGAATGACATAGAGCAACAGTTTCTGGCCAAAAGACGAAGCTTCATGCAAACTTCTTCAACAGCATGAACGACCCCAACAAGCATAATTTGCATGTCAAACATGATACATCATGATACGCAGTATATACATCTTATACCCTGACAACATACAATGTACCCACACATGTGACAAAACATGTCAAACATGAGAAACTCCTTGAGCGGACCTTCACCAACTTCAGCATCAAACATTTGACAGTTCTCAACCATGGATAAGCCGAGACGGTTCATCAAGCATCAAATCATCAGCTGTCCTCGGCTTGACCTCTTGCGTCTCCTGCACATCCTTTGAGACCGGTGGCTCCTCAGCGACTCCCAGTGGCTGACAGTAACTAAGCTTGGATGGGTGGATGGCTTGATAGGTGGATGGATGGACGGATAGGTAGACGTGTGCATCTAGGAATATCATTAGCACCTCGCGGCACAATCAAACATGTGTAGATCATTGGATGGGGGTTCAGTTCTCATCAGCCACATTGAGAATAAATCAAAGTGGCGGCTGGTGTCAGTTTCACCATTGACCACAAGAGAACAAGTGCAATGGTCTGATACTGCATAGGACGGATTCCCATGATGTGGATGCCCTATCAAAAAACCAGGGGTAGAGTTGTGGATGCGCAGAGCTGGAAAAACATATTCACCCAAACACTGCATGTTTGCTATCGCAAATGGTCAGCACTTGAAGTTTGGTGCTGTATCTGGCCATCAACTGGACAAGCACGCAAGAGACACTACTATCCACGAAGCAGCAGCTCACCTAGCTTAGGGCAACAGGCAAGAAAAAGAAAACAAAAGAATCTACTGTAAATAAAAAGACACATATTATTGACTATCATCAACCAAGCAGTATACCTGGAATCATGACTTTTATGATATATACTTGTACGAAATTCCTGGAACATGGACTCATATGAGCTGATGCTCCTGCTCAAGCTGCTGGCGTTGGTCTTATCAGCCAAGGTACCTCCTTGATCGTCATATTATGATTCGAACAGAACCAGCATCAATGGCTGATTGTGGCACTTGCATGCCCATTGTTGGCCGTTGTTGCTAATTTGCTTACCTTGATGCTCATGGACATGAACCAATCACTTTGACTGCTACTGTACCAACGAAAAACAACACTCCATTCAAGCAAAGGTCATTTATCAGTAAACATGTGGCAAAAAGAGTAGCCTCTTGAAACCTTTCTAGCTGGTTCTATTTGGGATTTGGAACCATCCATAGTCATAAGCTGCTGCAAAACTGGCAGATTCAAACTTACGTCGAACAGCCCCAGTTGTGACTCTATTTGTTTCTTGGTGGTAATGTCAGCCAATTTGAGATCTGAACTCTAGAATAGAACCGCAAAAAAATCATTTGACCTGATGATGTTCCAACTTTCATGTTTGTCCGGCAAGGCAACCAATGAACAACACGTTGTTCATTGTCCCTTAGTATCAATCATCCGACCATCCATGATCATTTGTTTGCTTTCACTAAGCAACTAATATAGACCGACGTTCCTCAGCCATCATTAAAGACCGATCATCATGATTCACCAAACATGTTCTACTATTATTGCTGTAAACACTGATCCACCATAGCAATTGATCATCCCAGTAACCATGATGAAGCAACCAACGGGTCATGCAATTCAAGTAATGAGAATACTGGTTTAAGAAAACACATAATGAGTGACTGTACATAACTGCATGATAGTTGATAATAACCATCCTATATATCTTATTCATCAATGACCCAACGATGCTACGTGAATTGCAGGCCTTCAAACCTCCATGCGGGGCCACACCCCACAGATCCTCTGGAGTTGCTGCGCGTGGGCCGAGAGGTCTGCCTGGCCGCATGAAGCCTTGCAACCATGAAATGTGGATAAGTGTAATGGATATATGATTGCAATGCCTATTGATAGTTTCAGTAATCAATGTTGAATAATGTACATCGTGAACTGCATTGAGAATTCGGAACCAATGTTCATGACAATGGTCAACCACACCCTTCTGTTGCTGTTGGCATGCCTTGATACGCATGATTTACCTACTGTACTTATTCTAGAATCAAGCCAACAATTGAAACTATGATATTTCTCAATCCCCAACACAAGTGTGCACCAATCAATCTTGACCATCCATTTACCAACATAAACCATCACTTGCCAACATTTCACTGGCAAATAGGCATTAGAAACCAAGCATTAACCAGTGATCAACCAATATGAATCCATGAGCCAATTCTATTATTTTACTAACCATGGTGATGACCAATATCAAGCACCAGTCAACCTTTATTGGGGTCAACCTTTAATGGCCATGGTTACGACCACATAAATCAAGCATCTACTGACCACTCAACTCCGCTACCCCATCCGACCTGGTGTATCCAGCTGTGCCATGAGATGCTTCAGGTCGATCTGCAGGTGCCTCAAGAGGCTAAGGCTCGTTAGGGATGGAGCTATGATGATGAACACCATACCCCTAGTGAACTATTATCCACGGGGTTGTCCATGCTTAGTGAACTATTTGACCATGGTTATCCATTCTGAGTGAACTAGTTAACATTGTTATCCCTGGTGAGTGAAATAGCAGCTAAAATCAAGGTCAATGGTTAAAGTGGTTTAGCTAGTTCACCATGGTCAATTGTTAGTTGGCTAGTCAATGCTACCCATATCTTGTCATACTCGATGATAAAACCGTCATTAAGTCCATGGTTACTTACCTATTAATTTACCGCGGGTGATACTTAAGCCAATTGTCGATGGTTACGCTAATCAGTTGGATGAATAAAAGGACAAGCCACGCTGCAGGGTATGTCACTAGTGGCTAAGGTATGCTCGGGTGGTCATACATGTCCCTTATGTTCCGAAAACGTGTCAGGGGTGGATAGTAACTAATCATGGCTATTGATGAACCAGTGTTGATTCACCTTGGTCCGTGGGAAGTTAATTAAGTAGTACTTAACCACGGTTGGTTGACTAGTAGTCAACCATGTAGTAGTCAACCATGGCCAGTTACACACAATTTCATCACCCATGGTCCAGGTTATTCAACCAGTAGCTGCGAGCGGTTACCCACTAATTCACCATGCAAAAGAAAAACTAGTGTTAAAACATGCAATCGCCAATGAAATCATGGTTAAGCATGGTTTAATGGTGGCTACTACGATGGTCAATAACCATTAATGAGTAGATATCAATTCTGGATTTTGTACTATGCCTAATGTGATCCAATGGTGCACGCTGGTTGATAACAAAATCAAATAAGTGTTATTATTGACCAAGATGGCTGCTTCTTCTTGTAGCATAGCAAACACTGCCAAAGCAAACGTCATACAAGTGAATTTCGAGGCGTTGCCAGCCGTCTGACATATCATTACAAATTCTTCCATTCGTGTGGTGGAAGCCTTCAGTCTCACTAAAAGAGAATGGCATTGAGGTTACCACACCATGTGGCTGTGGGTCAAAATCCCGTACCCCTGGTTCCCCTATCATTAACCATTAGTTTTCCTATAGTTAGCTGGTTATTAACCCCATTATTGGTTGGTTAATATTGACCCATAGCCATGTTTCTTTCTCTGGAACTGCTCGTTATTACTCGAGTTTGTTGGCTTAGGGAGATCCCGGCTGTAAGCCACCGAGCGAGTCAGCATAGGGTCGGCTCATCGGTGGAACAAATCACCGGCACTGGACACGACTCTTCAGGGTAAACGTTAGTCAACCAACCCACCATCCCAAATATATATATATATACACGCATATATATATATAAGTAAAAAACAACCAACTGCTCCAACACATTTACAAACTAGTGCTCCTCATGTCCAGAAACAACGAGTCAACACCAGCTGTGTTGATGAAAGGATGATTGGTGAATTGGATGATTGCGTCGAAGCATAGCGTTTGCTTCAGCGCTACTATTCCTTTCGTGCGTTCTCATCACTCCCTGCAAAAAACCAGCTGGTAAAACCCTTGTTGACAACTAACTCACCAGCTGGTGACTTCCAAAAAATACAAGGAGTTGATCAAGTCAGCATCAAATCTGGTTTACCTTAGTTGATCATACAGAGTTGATTTCAACTACTGAACTCACTTGACCCAAACCCACAACTGGGATCCTGCAGCACCCAGCAACGTGACGCACGCGCAAGCGCGGGGCGCCTCTGTCTCACCCAGTCGACCCAAGGTTTCCAGGTCTCCGCCTGCGCACGAACAACCCGTCGTGTCCAAGGTGACATGGCTCCGGTCCCAAACTGATCGACTGGTTGGTGGTTAGCTTCGCCATCCATAAGAATATGCTCAAGTGAATCAACCGACCGTACCAAATACTTCCCACACGCTTGAGAGAGGTCTCAAATGTCTAGGCCCCGCGGGTGGCGAGGCATAGGCGAAAAGTGAGACTAACAAAGCCACCAAAGTAGCAAAGCAAATCCAATGAATTAAATCTGACCGTGCTGGGGGTGAAACCACCATTTACTGATCAAACGAATTCCAGAAACCGCCGAGAAGTTGGGTGTACAATGAAATTGTTCGCCCATGTGCTCCAAGCACATGTGTCAAGCATGTTGATGAAGCAACCCAGCAACACAGCAACATTGCTGGGGTAGCCTGGTAAACGTCCCACAAGAACGACCAAACCAAGCACCATGATGTTGGGATACTCGCCCCTGCATGGCTCTTGGATTGTTCAAAGCTTGACCCGTCCCCATAGTAGTGGTAGATCTAGCTGCAAATGGGTGAATCAATTAGTGGTCAATGGTGAATGAACAGTTGGCGTATGCCCTATTCTTGCTTTGTTACGAGTAACAATTTACTTTACTGGTTATTATGGATAGCAACAAACTAGTAATTAGTGGCCTGCCAATGGTGGAACTATGCGGATCACAACTAAGACTGTTTGATCAGTATTAGATCTCTACGGCTTTCAAAACCAGTCTTGCCACAAAACGAGCGCTGAACTAAATCGAGTCCCAATTTCAGGTGTCGTTCTCGAAATCTATGGCCATAGATCATCTCAACTGTCATGATTCAGAACGGATCTATCGTTGGCATATGCGATACCAATTTCAGATGGCCTTATTTCAGTAGAGCAAAAGTAAGTGATTATATTTGTTTGGCTAGGGAACACATGATCAAATGGACAAACTCTGCATTTTATTGACGGAAATCGTACGTCAAAGCATCTGGTCTGCGCGCTCATAGCAGCACACCTGGCAAAAATGCCCTGGTAAGTGGTCCATGATTAGTGTCCAACCGCAATCACCAGTTACCAACTGCTGTTGAGCAGTTATAATGATCCACTAATAACCCATGGATCATGGTGATCATCTGGCAAATAATGATCAATGGTGATGAAAATCTTCATGTTTTTGACATCTTAAGTGATAGTCAGGTGAGAGCCGATGTTGTCATGTTCATGCGTTACATGTTGGCTGATATCTACCTTGATGCTGGATGTAACACTGAGATCATCAGCAAGAGTGGGCCAGATTATCACAAATCCTTCGATGACCGTTGGCTATAACCATTGGGTATACCCATTGATTATAAACACCTTCGGTGCAAGCATTGGGTACGTACAACCAAAGGCTATGCAATATGATAATATTGCGCTTTGATCAGCCCGTTGGATAAGCAAAACCCAAAACCAGCAGAAGCTGGATGGATTAACCCTTCAGAATCGGTCAGCAGCTGGATTCTTCTCATTGGACAACCGATCCCCCAGGATCAGTCACCAAAACTGATCGTAGCACATGAGGTACAAGCTGGGTATAGAGAACCAAATTATTTGGTGCAACCACAATTTGTTGCGCTTGTCGCCAGATTTCCTTCCACACCCCGATCCCAAAAGGGATCTACACATGGATGGATCCGCTCTACAGCGATCTTGACAACCTTCAGTTGCCAAATACTTGTGGGTCAGAACCCCGTTCCCCTGCTTACCCTATTATCAACCATTCTTTTCCCTATGAAATTGTTGGTGATTATCTCCCATGAAATTTGTTGCTTAATATTGACCCATAGCCAAATGAAACTGCTCATAATCCAATCGTTCAAGGACTTGCTCCCGATGGTGGACAGGCTTCGCATGTTGTTATAGAAACCATGATAGCCAACATCTGCGCAAAGATGTCCTTATCATTCAACGGTTCTGTCTCGGTAGCACCGATGTTATCGGAACAACTATCGAATCTTAAACAATATGTTGTGTGGATATTGAATTGCTGAGCTTACATATTACATATCACATACTAGTAACATGAATATAATTTACTAAACAATCTTACATATCAGAAACGTAAATATGAACTTTCAGAAAATCTAAGTACTATAAACTGAGTACTATAAATCACTTAATATCCTAAACAATACTGAAAAAAAAGCTAAAACATATAAATCAATTACTATAAATCACAGACACATCCATAAAAAAGCAATCACTACAAATTGATTAATACAAACCAAACAAAAAAATCCAGAAGTATTGACTTGGACATCTTGGAGCCAAGTTAAGGCCACTTCACAGCCGGGGATTCCGCCGCGCCTCTGTGGACAACGTCTCAGCATTGCCGAAGACGATCAGCCCCCGTCGAGCACCTGGGCCAGAAGGGGTGGACCCACCTGGCGGATTACCTTGGTTGAATCAATCATATCCAAAAAAGCCGAACAAAAAAGACTGAGGGATTGTAGCTGCTACGCTCCACCCAGTTACATGGTGATTTATTCACTTTATGCATGAACAAATGTTTGAGTAAATAAAATACAATGTGAATCAATATGTGTGTATATATACATATATATATATAAATAAATGTGTATGGACCATGAATGTATGTGTAGGACATTGTGGGACTCGTTTTGAGAGTTGATCCACGCAGATTTCTGGCAGTATCCCCTTGGTTTAGCAAACGTACTGGTACCGTACCGCTTTTCCTTTATCTTGGTCCATTGGATCAGCAGCTTCTATTGTCGTTGTAGATCCACCCACTGCCTGGTTGGTTGCACCCCTCTGCTCTTGTGCTCAAAACTGGGATGAGCCCCTATGACATCTCAACTTGATCACACCAACTTCAATTGGTGAGACCGAAGAATACTAGAAAACTCTCGCTGCTAACATGCCACCCCTGAAAGTACTGGTATTAAACTAAGGAGGAGCTTTGTCCTGGGCCAACATGATATCTTTATATCTGAACTACATATATTTAATGTCTACATGTATGTTTGCTTTAATACAAATCTATCCACTGTGCTGTCGTCATCACTGACCCTAGTCGCGTCGATGGTTAACAACTTTGATCTACGATCACTCTGCTGCAATGGAAAAAAGGATCAATCATCAATGTGCTTTCTGCAGCTCATTGCTACCAACTATCATATTGGTCATAGATCTCCAATCCATAGCTTTCTAGTACTGATCAACATAGCTATGATCTATAGATCAGGGATCAACCCAAAGTCGTTTCCAAATTGTGCACAAACCACAAATCAAAAAACATGATCATGATCCATAAGCCAACCGAATCAAAACAAATAAATATGCTCAATCAATCCACACAATTTCTACTTGGATATGATGAACACCAATGGATATAATAGCTCGTAGCTGCCTCCCTTTTCATCAATTGGTGGCAAGTTGCGCGTCAGCATCACATTGGCCCGCCGTGGGTCTCTCATGAAACCCACCTGGCAATCGACAAGATGCTTGTGATGGGCGCTACAGCGGACAGTAAAATTTTGACGGGGTTGCTAGCGCATGCCAAATTTGTGTCTCAACCAGCGGGCAGGCCAAAAAAACACACAAGAAGCTTCAATGACGATGATAGTAGTGCGTGGGCTTCAGCAACCAAAGTGCGAGATTGAACAAAGTTGATGATGGTTGATGGTCGATGGGAGCAGATAATGGTTTATGATGGCTATCAGAGATCATACAACAGTATCAACATCATCAACTTCAAACACATCAACTTCAAACAACATCACATAATTAATGGTTTATGATTGCTGACAGTATCAACATCAATAGCAACAACAAACACATCATCAAAACCACAACCGCCATGACCACCAAGGACGCAGCTCGCGCAGATTTCGGCTCAGCGAGGCCATCGGCCACCCGTGGTTCAGTGATGTGGCAATGACACTGATACTGGCCTCGCAAAAAGATGTAATTTGATGAGCAATGAAACACATCACTACACTTATGTTGATTTGGAATCATTCTCAAAGAAGGTGGGTAATTGCAACCAGGAAATAACAAACAATATATGGCCAATGATGATCATATGGTCAATACAATGGACTATAGTCTTTGGTTAATGATGGCCCATATTGGCAATGGATCATCCAGCCTGTATTAAGATTATCAGAGACATGCGGTACAGCAAGTGGGTTTCCCAAATGGGGTAAATTGGTTGGTATCACTGGCATCATTTTCTATTTGTCTATTCATTGGCATTAGTGGTAAGCATGTGTATTGGTTGATCTGATTGGTCAATCATCAACGTCTTCGCAAATGATGCCCTCCCAAATCAACGAACACCCCCTTCAGTAAGTGATTAAACACCATTACCGTGGTAGGTTTTGAGCCACTCAATAAATCTATGGGTTTAATGCCAAGAAATTAAAATCTATGAAAATTAGACATAATAGATTCTAATGGATTAGCCAAATCTATGGGTCCCATCAAATCTATGGGTTACTTGAAAATCTTGAAACGATGATATAACCCCACCCACAACGACCATCAAAATGTGGCCAGGATCGCACCTCGAAAAAGGATCGCACCTTGCTGTGCACCGCTGTGACCACTTCTCCAAGCTGTGGACAGTTGGAATGATACCGAGATGGTGCGGATCATACCTTGGTGTTCATAGCGAGTTGTCATAACTCATCGGACTCATCGGATTTCTATGGATGGTGCGCCTTGTTGATGAGTACTGGTGGTTCATAGATGTTCATAGTAGTTAATCGATGATTACAATGATTCAAGGCATTATGAATGACTGGAATGTGATTTAGGGCACACCTTTTGATGGTGATTTGTCTTGACTATTCACATAGCTGGGCCGAGACTATAAGCATCATCTTCGTCATCCATGTTGCTAATACTGATGAATTATCAACATCATTCACCGCTGCCGAGAATTAAAAACTTGTACCTTTACCAAGCATGAGAACTTAAGAGTGAATGGCTACCTGGATAATCCCTGGCGTCTAGATGGGATTTGATTGCAATCAAGCTATGTTTGAGTTGTAGAAGGTAGCATAATCATAATGAATAGTAATTAACAATTATGTACTTCACATTTTCAGGTACGTAGCAACCACTAGCAATCATTGTGACAGTGTTAATAAAAACTGATTGCAAACAAACATGTACCATGTTCACTACATGAACATGGCTAACAACCAGAAGCAAACATTACGCCATTGTGAACACTATGCAGCTGTTACGAGCCATTACATAAGCATTGCACTGTTCGCATGCTTGGTCAGTGACACTTCTTACGTAAATGGTTGTCAACAAAACATGGATCTCACTAACAACTAAAGAACATACCCAGCCATAGTCAACCCCAGTCAACCAACAAAGCCGCTATTGTTGTCAACCATATGGAGAATTCTCAAAATAGGGGACCCCCAAATCATCCAGCTTCTGAACCATCTATAGTCTATAATACTAAACCAACCCAGAAGTAAACTCCTAAAACCAATCATAAGGACTCATCAGACGCCGTTTCCGTTGCGCACCGTTGAGGCCAGGATCAGGTCACGTTCAGCTCCCTGGCGGAAACTGACCCCCACCAGAGTGAGAACGGAGTGGGCTCGCATCGTTGAAAACCTGTGATTTTTAGGGCTAAACCACAAAAATAACCAGTGTTTTTAGGGCTAAGCCATAAGAATGTAAGACGAGAAGGGTGTTCTATGATTTTTGTGGATCACAAATTCAGAAACCCTGTTTTATGGTTCTAAACCATTAAATCATGATTCATTTTAAACCTGGAGAGTGTTTTTTGAGGTCGCTTGAATCAATGCTTTATGGTGAATAGTTTCTTTGGATTTTGCTTCCAGGTGTACATTGCGTAATGCACTTGGCCTAGCTAACTACAGCCAATATCAGCTATACGGAAATGTTTTGCTAAGGAACAATCATTAATCATTCGATAATTAACCACCAGCTTTCGACATTTTTGCTTGTGTTGTTGGTACCGGCCTTCGAGTCGTCCTACCTGATGCTTCAGCGAGGGACATCACTCTGAATTTGCTTCCTTCAATAATGACCAGTCAATGAATGTCCCTCAATGTGATGTCGATGTTGATGGCGATGATGTTGATGATGACAATGATGACGATAATGCAAACTAAAAGGGTGATAATATGCCGACACTGATGACAACATTATATGTCTGTTTCTCAGAACATGGAACCCCCCAAAAGTTATGCTTGATTTTTTCCAAACACTAACTAAAAGTGCATGAGTTTGGGGCTACCCCCATTTTTAAAAACCGCCGCATGGCAACGGGTCAGTTCACCTTTAGTCCCCCTGGTTTCCCAATCGTTAACCAGCTCGTTTTCCCTATGAAGTTGACCCATATTGGTTCGTTGACTGCTTGACCCATAGCCATACGGTTGGTATATCCAAAACTATTGTTTCTTTTTGGGAGGGGCTTGTTGTGAGCGGTGAAAATTTAACAATTCAAATATAATTTTAAGGTTATATATTACATACAATGGTAGCAATGGGTTATGGCAATAATAGTTTACAGCCTCTGAGCTTCCTGAATATATGGAATCTATGGGTTCTTGTGCAGCATCTGAACTTGTATTATAGTATAACTACCCTGTATGTGCATAGTTTCCATTGGGTTGCTTGTACTATGAATAGTTTGGTGATTTTTTCAAGCAAGCTAGGGTAAGAGTATTATCATGTACTAGCCAGCATTTACTAGGTAGTACCATGTACATTGTTTGTAGTATTGCCTTGTAAAAGGATGAAATTGTTTAAATAAATTGGGATAGTTATACTAGTTTCTTTTTTGCTGAGGGTAGAGCTACTATTGAAAATATAATTTCTTTACACTGAGTTGTAATCCTTTGGTCTGGCATTATCCATTCAGATTGGCTTTATGGGGGTAATAGCCTTTTATTACCACATGCATGATAATAAAACAGATGGTGGCTCAATAATCTAGGTGTTATTTTTTTATCCTTTAGTTTTAACCCCCTACAGGCTTATTTACACAGGTTGTAATGATTATATCAATCTGGATCATAGATAAATAAAGACTTTTGGTACCATTTGATTAATTCCCTAGTAACCACAATTCCAATATTTAATAGTACTAAATGACCATAATTCACTGAAAATACCCATGGTTGAATCCATATATACCATATTAAACCTCAAAATAATATTTAATCATAGAAACCCATACAATGCCCCACTAAATTACCAAAGCATCCAGGAGGACAGGCTTGGCATTGATATATGCAAATTATTCTCATTAACTATGGTTATTATGTTTTGTTGGTTTTGGTTTTGAAATATTTATGTTTTGATTTGATAGCAGTAGCCCTTTACTGGTCATTCAGAATTAGTGGTGTACATCTCTTAATTTATGGGCATTATGGTTTGCAATATATATTTATATATATTCCTGGTAATC
>VSDK01027664.1:51218-61620 GCA_009767595.1 Symbiodinium kawagutii | reverse complement strand
ATCGGAAGAAGCAGGTCTGACTCTAAGTGTATATGTTGCATAAAATCATCTATGAGAGATGGGTAGGCAAAATTCTGAATGTGAATATTGATACATTGAGAACAATGAATGCATATGAAAGGAATGCGAGTGTTTACATATACAGGTATATTCCATGAACAACATATATCTAGACATACATAATTAGAACAAAGCGTTTACAATCTATCTTGGTTAAATACACATGATAGCAATACATGCACGTAATCATAATCAATCGTTCTGCACCAGCAATCGCATTGCCCTTGTGTCCATGTTATATATACATATATGTATATATAGGTTTGACCAACCCCTAGCGCCCACCTCCATCAGATATTGAAGGTTGGGCAAACCTATATATACATCGGCATAGTACGTTCAAGAGTTTTTTACAGTGTTTAAGAACGATGAGGCTTTAGAAGTACTGTATTTTGCGGAGTTTTACTATAGTGGCCACATATGGTAGAAGTTGTCATTGTATGGTAGAAATTGTCATCGTATGGTAGACGTTGTCATCGTGTGGTAGAAGTTATCATCGTATGGTAGAAGTTGTCATCAACTCACAGGGCCATCTAATAACGTTCGTGTTTAATTGCTTCGGAAAAAAATAGCGGGAAAAAAGAGTGCTTCAGACAAGCACAGTTACAGTACATGTTGTGGAGTTGAAGGTGGGCACTAGGGGTCGGAGACGGCTATATATACACACGGACCATGATACATGTTGCGCAATAATTTTAGATAGATCACTATTCACGCAACAGGAGGGTACACCCTCCGTTAGGGTGTTTCTCAAAATAAGGGTACCCCCAGATATGATCCAGCTTATTGACCATTCATGACAAAAAAACAGCCATTTTTGGGGGGTCCCAATAGCTCAAGAAATCCCAATTTTAAATTCAAACATACATACATTCTTAAACAAAAATGAGAGACTCACCTTTGTTCACCTCGCTTCATCGACTTGTGTGGGAGGGCCATCAGCTGCGAGTCTCCGGAAAAACAGCGAGCTGCTAGGTACCAACACGCGGGTCACAGGATCGTTTTCTCATCAACTTTGCAATGAAAAAAACAAATGGTAAGGTTACCCATCTTGCCAACCGTTCATTATCTCAATGAGGTGTCAAATTTCTCATCTGCCAAGTACATCCATGTACCACATGCTCCCACTGGTGTTTCGTTTCGCATTGAACTACTCAGAACAAAGGAACCCAAAAAGATCTTTCTTACAAGAACCAACCCCCGCTGGTAGCGGGAACCAAACAAGATGTACAGTTTCCGGTGTCCAGGGTTTCTGTGGGTCTAAGCTGATCCGAATGCTGAGCCAGCTAAGCATTCGGGCAGAACCAGTGCCCTGAGCCAATCACCATTGGTTTGTCCATCAAGCAACGGCCCCCTGACTTGGAACAACTGCAACCGAAGAAGCAGCTGGTCTTAGCTAGTGCTGGTTGTTTCCGATGTCCACCATCAACCACGGCTACCAACCACGATTCCAAAAATACAATACATTCAATGTTGTTGTAACCAAAAAAGGTTGATGTTGTTGCTGCTGTGTTATTCTTGCTGTCGCTGCTGTTGTTGTTGATGTTGTCGTTGCTGTGTTGTTGTTGCTGTTGTTGTTGTTGTTGTTGCTGTTGTTGTTGTTGTTGTTGTTGATGTTGTTGTTTGTTGTTGTTGTTGTTGTTGTTGCTGTTGCTGTTGCTGTTGTTGTTGTTGTTGCTGTTGTTGTTGTTGCTGGTGTTGTTGTTGTTGCTGCTCCTGCTGCTGCTGCTGTCCCTGCTGTTGCTGTTGCTTTTGTTGTTGCGACTGTTGCTGATCTTGTTGTTGCTGCTGCTGTTGTTATTGCTGCTGTTGCTCCTGTTGCTGGTGTTGTTGTTGTTGTTGTTGCTGTTGTTGTTGCTGCTGTTGTTGCTGTTGTTGTTGCTGCTGTAGCTGCTGTTGTTGTTGATGTTGTTGTTGTTGTTGTTGCTGCTGCTGCTGCTGTTGCTGTGGCTATTGCTGTTGTTGCTGTTGCTGTTGCTGCTGCTGTTGTTGTTGTTGTTGCTGTGTTGTTGTTGCTGTTGTTGTTGTTGCTGTTGATGTTGTTGCTGTTGTTGTTGTTGTTGCTGTTGATGTTGTTGTTGTTGTTGTTGTTGGAAATGGTGGTTCGGTGGTGGTGGTGGTGGTGGTGGTGGTAATGGTGGTGGTGATGGTGATGGTGGTGTTAGTGGTAGTGGTGGTGGTGGTGGTGGTGGTGGTGGTGTCGTTGTCTTGGTCGTTGTGGTTGTTGTTCCTGGTGGTGGTGTTGTTGTTCTTAATTATCCGCCTGTTGTTCACCAAACATCCCCATTCAGTAACAATGTGTAGCAACAATCAACTTTAAGCAATCCTATTTTCTCTTGCATGATGCGTGTTACGTAGTATCATGTTTTTTCTGCTGTCAACAAGTAGATATAAGTACTGACAAAATAGCTGCAAAACTACACTTGGTTACACGTCTTAAATGTTACGATTGTAAATATGAACTACAAGCAACCACTAAGGTAATCACAATCGCAACACACAAGTATCATTGCCACAAAGGTTGATGGTTTCAACACCTATGAAAAATACTAGCCAATCAACAATATATTTATAATCCTTAGCGAAGAAATCCAGCACACATTGACCATGAACCATTACCCCATAATCCCGCATTATTTTCCATTATAGAGTACCCAAGAAGGAATTGTTATTCATCCTGGTTGTTGGTAATTAGTGTGAATATTGTTCATCAGTATCACACATGATGACACTTATATAATGACTACATAAATATTTATTATTTGCCAAAACCATCTATGAACCAACACAGCACCCCATAGGAACCTATGAAACATCATTTCTAACCTTCATTCTCAAGCATTAGCCACACCTAGAACAAACCTATCCAAAAATTCCAACAAACAATCTGGTTCACCATCAAAATCCCCATTAGCCATTACCCATGAGCCACGCATACTGTCTGGCAAACCTGGATATAGAGAATTCAACGTTTATAGCTAGTTTACCTGTCAAAACGGGTGATTGTTGAGCCACACATATTGGTCGGTGGTTAAATGACTCCTGTGACAAAATATGCTTGTCAACCGACAATTTGTTAATAATTACCAGGGAAAACAAAAACATCAATCATACCATCAACCAGTTGATGTTTGTTGGTGCTTAATGATGGTGATTTCTACAGTTAATCCCTGCCCTGGACCACCAGTTAACCGTTACTAATTACTATTAACCATGATCAACCATTATTAGCCACTATTGACCATTACTAACAAGTACAATGTACTAAGTACAACCATCAACCATCCAGCCACAAACAAACCTGAAAAACTTCCGACCACTGCGCGGCTTGCCGCCTGGTAAGGTTCGAGGCCACGTCGCAAGCAGTGCTCCAAGACTGCCATCAAGGCTTCAGCCTGACGCGCTGCTGAGACTGCAATTTTCCGAGAGAATCGGGAACCACAAAAATGGTTTGTTTACTGAAACCATAAATGATTTAGAAAATGCGGGAACCATAAATGATTTAGAAATGATGATTTAATGTTCCAACCATTTTTACCATTTATGGTTCCCGCATCCTTTCTATAAATGATTTAGAAAGGATGATTTTTCAGGGCGCCCGCATTTTCAGGAACCTCTATTATCTGTTTGTGCACCATCAGAAATGATTGGATCATGATTGACACACTCTGGTAAACTAACATGGTTGGCTGGAGAATCCACCATTTCAATAAACATGATTTCCCAACGTTTTCTCAAAAAATGATGGAAATTCCATTCCCATGTTAGTTTACCAGAATGTAACTGGTTGGTGACTAATCATAGCTAATAATGGTTCGTCGTGGTGAAATAGCGGTTTATCTACTGATGTTGCACGATGATTGGATGAGTAGGAGCAGATTATGCTGGCTTATGTTGGATGAGGAAATCATATCTTTGGATGATGTTGAATGGTTTGATTGGTAGCGTCTCAATCAGTGATTGGATGTTGGATTGTAAAAACGGCACTCATTGCAGTATATATCAGTATATTAGTTGTGTAATTAGCGGATGCGTTTTTTTGTTGGATCTGTTTGTGCTCGTTGAGTATTAGGATTTCCTCGGTTTCACACATCCCAGCGCCAGTGCTTCAGAACCCGGCATCAGGCAAACCAATGTTCCCAAGCGATTGGGTAGCTGTACCAAGAGTGGAGCGCTAGACAACACAGTCAATCAACATGCCATGATACGAACACTGGTCCGGCAAGTCAAAGTGAACACTACTACACCCTGACAAAGTTTTTCCCCTTGCGGTTTGGGCAGAACCCTTTCCCGTTAGATTCCTGCACAAGTTTGGTGTGGATAGGGCGATGTGCGGATCACGGATCAATGGTTTTGCTTTAAACTAATTCGATTCTAATCGAACCGGAAATTGGATCCACTGCGCAGGCCAATCAAAATGAGGATCCTTGGTTGATCCGCCAGACTAACTACCATTCGTTCTGTGCACCAGAGTCATGGGCCACACCCGGCAAGAAACTTTTGTCATTCTGATGTAGTGAACATCAACCAAGGAGCCCGAGACAGCGGCCACTATAACCAAAACCAAGAACCAACTACAAAAATTACAGCAGGCTGCTTAAAGATCCAGTTGGTGACTCCATCGATGACTCTTAAGGCGTTCCAATGAATATGTTTTCTATAAACTATTGAAAGCATGAGTTGCAAATTGACTAATCCTAAGATGAACGCCGTTCGCAGCCTGATAGATGCAGAACAAAACGCTTATTGTAAGCAGAGAAGGTCGTTGCACATGGCGAATCCGGCAATAACGCCGGCGACACGGTGGACACGGTGGCACCTTGGCTGGGGCGCCACCAGCGCCGCGTCGTCCAAGCCTTCTTCCCGCGAGTTGGTTCGCCGTCAGCTTCTTGATGGCGATGATTTCTTGATCAAGAACTTTACCAAAAAATCATGCCACATGCGATGGCGATGAGGAATGGCAAAACCACTCCAGCGGTGTCCTGTGCTGTGCGAATCATGGTTCTGTGAACATCATTATCATCACATCTCCTTCTTTTGGGCCACACCGTCGTCTATCTAGTTGATGGATGTTGATGGTATTGTAACTCAACGGCACAGCTAAGTTGCTTCACCTCATGCTACTGTGCTGAGTTGCTACATTCAAAAGAGGGTCAGTAGTAACAATAAAGACGAAAATGAACTGGGAAATCCGATAGCCCGTCATTTCCAACCATCACCAACCATCACTGACATTTGTACGTTGTTGATGTTAAAATAATATGCTGCATATGCAAACTATCACTGACTATTACTCAAAGTAGTTGTTTGTGGCTCTCAACTCCTATAGTTGTTGATGACTCTTTTTTGCTGCTAGATTCACCACCGGCAGGGACAACTTGGCCACTGGACCCGAGCCCGCTGCCCAGCATGGTGTGCCTCTTGGGGATTTGCGTGGCTTCTTCCACCCTCCTGAGTCGTGCCGTCGTGAAAGCGTAGTAATGGGGTTGCAGCCACCACTACGCTTTGGCTAGGCCGCTCCTGGCAGCTCCTGCGCCAAGGTTTCAAGGGCTATAAGGATTGGCTCCTTGGCACCCTCCGCTTGTCATGAGTTGTCTACGTCCCGGATAACTGAACATTCCAATGTTCAGCATCCGAGAACGAAACTGACGACACAACAATCAACCACCAAAAGCATCCAACAACAACCACCACGATCACTGCCACCACCAACACCAACAACAACAAGAAACAACAACGGCCACCGCGATCGCAACCACCACCACCACCACCACCACCATCACCACCACCACCACCAAACAACAACAGCATTGTGTCGTGCCACCCTCAAGTGCTTGGTCTGAGTGGCAAATGAGTTGTGGAACCCATGGGTGTTCACTACCAAGATGGGAGGTTCTTTTAAGCATCTGAAGCTGTTGGGAACCTCAAAGTTGTGGATGTTTCATTGATGGCTGGTATTGACTATTGAAAAGGGGATAAACCAAGTTATATATAAGTTATAAACAATAGATAGGACATAACAACTATGATGGATGGTCTTTTTGCGACAAATGGTGATATGAAGGATGATTTGGAAAGTACCCCATGTTCAAAAAAACAGTGATCCGTTTCTGACAAGTTGGTTGTGACCTGTCATATGTACAGTAACTGATATTTGCCATGTCTCTACAATTTTCTACATGGTTTGGTGTTCAATTTGTTCAGAACTGATCAACACCCGAAAACAAAAAGATGATTTCACTGTGCACGATCATTTGTAAGTGGTTGAGGGCAAACCAAAATATGTTTTGAAAAGGAGGCAATTGCCGATGAATGTTCGAACGGCATTGACTTGAACGTGATGGGCAATAACCAAACATCAGCATTTACCACATCAACTCATATTATCCAACATATTCCAATGCTATCAATCAATGCTGAGGTTTCTTGGATGTTCGTGGTGCAACCAGCATCACCATCCATGATCAAGCAACATGGTTTCAACGCTGTCAACGGTGGTGCTCCCTTGCCCCCACTATACGATATACCTCCCAAGCCACCCTGAAATGTATATATTCCCGGTGCGACCAGGCGACTAGCTACTACTACTGCTGCTGCTGCTACTACTACTACTACCACTACTACTACTACTACTACTACTACTACTACTACTACTACTACTAGTACTACTACTACTACTACTACTACTACTACTACTACTACTACTTCTGCTACTACTTACTACTACTACTACTACTACTACTACTACTACTACTACTACTACTACTACTACTACTACTACTACTACTACTACTATAATATTGGTTTGTCTGTCACGACCCTCCAATAAATAATTATGTCAATTAGAGATACCATCACAAATGGCCCTGTTATAGCCTGCTGTTGGCTCCCCTAAGGCGAGTAAAGTTCGCATATTAACTACTCTGCTCGATTTTGCTCTTTAATTTCAACTCTTCAAAATTCAGGCATTTACCGCATTCAAAGCCGGATGATACCATGGCGATCACCCTCATCACTGCAGTGCCGCGCTCCTCACCACACATGGCGCCACATTCCACGAAGGCCACGTGGGACTCGGGGTTGGGCCATGGAAACCTAAGTGCTCACAGCGCTGTCCGAGGCACAGTGGGTTAGGACATCAAGTAATTGGATAATGGTTGGTGAAATTTGAATGAGTTGCCACAAAAAATGTTTTTTAAAATCATTCCCCACCTGTCAGGTGAGGGTTTTTTGATTTTCTCAGAGTCACTACTCCTCCGCATCCTCCAGAGCCTCCTCCGCATCATCCACCTCCTCCTCCTTCTCCTTGCTCCTCCTCCCAATGTCAGATCTCAGTGCGCACCGCTGGACCTCAACCGCCACTGTCCAATCGCAGTGTGCACCACAGGACCTCAACCGCCACCGTCCGATTGCAGTGTGCACCGCTGGACCTCAACCGCCACTGTCCAATCGCAGTGTGCACCACAGGACCTCAACCGCCACCGTCCGATTGCAGTGTGCACCGCTGGACCTCAACCGCCACTGTCCAATCGCAGTGTGCACCACAGGACCTCAACCGCCACCGTCCGATTGCAGTGTGCACCGCTGGACCTCAACCGCCAATGTTCGATCGAAGTGTGCAACTGCCACCGTCCAATCGCAGAGTGCACTGCTGGACCTCAACCGCCAGTGTCCAATCACGCACCGCCGGACCTCAACTGCCAATGTCCAAGCGCAGTGTGCACCGCTTGACTTGAACTGCAGAATGCCAGAAGATAAGCTAGATAGAATGCCAGAAAGAGTGCCAAATAGAATGCCAGAAAAAATGCTAGAAGATATGCCAGATTGAATGCCAGAAGATATGCCAGATAGAATGCCAGAAAATATGCCAGATAGAATGCCAGGATGTGCGCCAAATAGAATGCCAGAAGATATGCGAGATAGAATGCCAGAAAATATGCCAGATAGAATGCCGGTAAGAATGTGAGAAGACATGTCAAAAGATTTGTCAGATAGAATGCCGGAAGATACGCCAGATAGAACGCCGGTAAGAATGTGAGAAGACATGTCAAAAGATTTGTCAGATAGAATGCCGGAAGATACGCCAGATAGAACGCCGGTAAGAATGTGAGAAGACATGTCAAAAGATTTGTCAGATAGAATGCCGGAAGATACGCCAGATAGAATGCCGGTAAGAATGTGAGAAGACATGTCAAAAGATTTGTCAGATAGAATGCCGGAAGATACGCCAGATAGAACGCCGGTAAGAATGTGAGAAGACATGTCAACAGATATGTCAGATAGAATGTCGGAAGAGATGCCAGATAGAATGCCGAAAGATATGCCAGAGAGAATGCCGGTAAGAATGTCAGAAGACACCTTAGAAGATATGACAGATAGAACGCCAGGATGTGCGCCAAATAGAATGCCAGTAAGAAGTGTCAAAGGACGCATCAGAAGATATGTATAGATATGTATAGATATGTCAGATAGAATGTCGGAAGATATGCCAAATAGAATGCCGGTAAGAATGTCAGAAGATATCTCAGAAGGTATGTCAGGTAGAATCCCAGTGTGTATGCCAGACAGAATGCCAGTAAGAACCAGTATGTGTGCCAAAACTGGAAAACATGTCAGAATATGTCAGAATATGGGCCATATTATGCCATCAAATTTGTCAGACCGGTATGTGATGGTGGGGATCACTGTAATTTTATCATTTGCTTATTAATAGGTATCTAATAGTTGTAATTGAACTTATATGTAGAAGTATATGGATATCAAAACATAATGTATAATGAAGCGCCACGAATCATCATAGACCATGGGTTCCCTGGATCATGTTCGAATTCTCAACCATACTTGGCTTGTAAGTTTTCATGGATTGCGGCAATCTTCCAAGGTCGAGGTACTTCCCTATTTTTCCATCCTATATAAATCGTAGTTGTCACCCTCTATCAATCACCATTGACCATTATCTTTCTACTAGCCACTACTTGGCCATTAGGAAGCTATTACAGTTAACCAATACATGACTATCAGTTGACCAGGTCTAATCATAAGTTTGCAATCAATCCAACAATGGTGAATAATGAACAGTTCAATAATCATTTAATAACCATCATTAACCATCCCTAACCATTCAATAACCATCATTAACCATCACTAGCCATTCAATAACAATCAGTAACCATCTATTCACCATCATTAACCACGCACTAACCGTTCGATAACCATTCACTGCCTATTCAATAACCATTCATTGGCTATTCAATGACCATTCAATTGCCCGTGAATTAGCCATTGATTAACCTTGACTTTGCCCGTTTCAAAGCCATTACTTTCCATTCATTAACCATCAATGAATCAATCAACCATCAGTTACCAATTCAATATCACTCAAGCTCCACTTTTAAGCATTCCCATTTTCCACTAATTAATCACCAGCTAACCATCATTCAGCATCAATCATATACCCGTGGTTCACCCGGTGGTTGTGCCCCACAGCTCCCAGGGATTCCAAGCGGCGTCTCTCAGGTTCCAACCCATCGATTTTCTGCCGCAGCAGGGTGTCGGGGCCGTTGGTCAAAGTGCCACCGTAGAAGCTCAAGGAGGGAAACCTGGGGAGAACAAAGCTGTAGGATGGTTGTTCAATGGTTAGTTAATGGTTCATGATTAGTTAATGGTAAATGTTTAATGGTCAACACAAGCTGAAGCTAATTGTTTGTTACTGTTTCATAATGGTTGTTGAATGGTTAATAATGGTGATTGAAGGGTGAAAACAAGCTGTTAAGAGAAGCTGATGATTAGTTAATGGTGAATCCTGGTTTCTTGATGGTCAATACTGGTTGTTAAATCGTTGAGACAAGCCAGCTAAAGGTCAATTTATTCTTCATCAACGGTGAACTTGTGGTTAGCTACTGATAGTGAACTGATGGTTAAGTAGAAGATAAGTAATGGCTGTTAATGGTTGACGCAAGCTCTTAAGACAAGCTATTTTTTGTTAGGCAATTGTTTTGAATGATTAGTTAAAGAGTTAAAACAAGCCAGCTAATGGTTGATTCATGTTCAATTAGTGGTTAAGAAATTTGTCATCAATGGTTGAGTATTGATTAACTAATGGTTAAGTGATGGTGGTCTGATGGCTAATGGATGGTGCTAATGGACAACTAATGCTTAAGGGATGGTTTGTGAATATGCAAAAAAGGGTGAAGTAATGGTTAATCAACGATTGATGACGGTTATTGAATGGTCAAGTATGGTGACAACATCCTTAATAAGACTTGACATCCAACAAGAATGGTTAATATTGGTGAAATTGCGTAATAAGATCAAAAACAACGGTAAAGAATGTTCAAGAGCG
>VSDK01027664.1:0-51118 GCA_009767595.1 Symbiodinium kawagutii | reverse complement strand
GCGGTTGACGGTGATTGATGACAGTTGACAAGTGCTGCTGGAAGAAATTCTGCACCATCTGAGATAGTTGAAACATGAGTTCTTCCATCAACTCCGCCTCCGTTCCGCACTGCTTGAGAAACCGTAACCAAAATTGGTGGTGGTTCCCCTGTCAACTCATGAAAACCTGGTTGAAAATTGGGAACTTAATCATCTTAGTTATTTCCTAAGGGTGTGTGAGATTTTCCGATGAGCTGGGTTCCAGCTGGTGCCAAAGCATGGCCACAACAAAAAAATGTATGATGAAGGGACGCTTTTTTTCCAGTTGTTTACCAATTGGTTGAACATAATTTCAATGATCTTGGTAAATATTATAGTTTTAGATGTTGTTTACTTTTTACATCTCTCAGTGGTCAATCATCTAAATGGGTTAGGGGTCCCCCGAATCATCCAATTTAGAAACAGTTGTAGAAATGAACCAACCATTTTTGAGGGTCCCCCATTTTAAGAAAACACTAAGTGTGCCACGTGACAACAGCATGCAAATTTTAGCAAATCTCCAGGTCAACGAGTCATTCCCCTCAGATGCTTGATCGACACATACCAAACCCACCAGCAGCTCCGTCTTCCAGCCATTATTGTTGATTGTCTAGTCACTCTTGTTTGCTTTACAGCGAGTTGTTTGAGCAAAAAACCTGAACACGTACATGATCTATGTACAATACCTTCATCTTGATTTGTTTCAAAATAAATAACCACATAATGATTACCACTATTGCTTAACCATTAGAAGCTGTTCTTAATCAGCCATTCACTCCCGCTTGTTCAAACAATATCAAATTGTTGCTAATCACCACTACCTCAGTAGCGACTTAGTCATTCAACTGATTTTATCGCCCATGTAGTCGCAATTAATCAATTGATTGAGTTATTCACAAGTATTACTAACCATGAATGTTCACCTCGGATTGATCAACCCCTGGTTGATAGAAGGTATCGCCCAAAAGCCAACTGGTTTCCGATTAAAATGATACCTCCCCAGCAACTACAACTAGGGTTTATTAATCAGGGTTTCACATTAGTGTCCGCTCAGTCAATTCACCTTCATCAATTCTGAACATCTACTAACCAGTATCTAACATTCTTCTACAATCATTCTCATTTATTGATTTATTCATAAGGCTTATGAACATTCATCAACGGTTCACAACCATTTGGTGGTTTCTCAAGCCATAGGGGACCCCCCAAATCATCCATTTCTAGTAATATCTATAGTAACTTACCAACCATAACCTTGGGCCCCCTATGGCTTGAGAACCCACCATTTAGATCCATTGAACCGTCACTCCCCATGGCCCAAGCAGCTCGGATCGTCAGTTGCCAAGCAGCTGGGCGATGCTGGGATGCATGCGTTGCTGCTCATCCAGCTGGACCAAGCCGTGGCCTGGCAATGCTACGCTACGGTGGCAATGCTCGTGCTTTCTCAACATAGGGAACCCCGGGATCCCCCCCAAAAAAAGGTGGGTTTATTACCTAGAAATGGTGGTTTTTCAAAATGGGAATACCCCAAAAATGGTGGGTTTATTAGTATAGATGACTACTAATTGATGTTTTGGGGGTACCCCCATTTTGAGAAACACCCAAATGGCTTATAGATGCTTATAGCGCATGATTTGTTGGGGGTCCCTTGTTTTGAGACCCATATATTTATCATATAAAATGGACTACATGAATATAACATGACTATAAAAAAACAGAAGTTTGTATGATTTTATAGAGTCATTTTGTAGACTCATTTGATTTTCTATAGTCAAACTTTGTATCTATGTGCATTGATTTTACAAATCTGTTTGTGAATATAGCGATGAAGCTTCACTAACATGGATTTACCTTTTCCAATACACCAGTCAAAATCCGTTTTTGTTTTTGATAGTGGCAAATTCAAACATATTACAACCGTACACGCCAATATTCAATGGACAATAAACAACAATCAGCATGCATAGACGCATTCATCTAGCACATATACATGTAAATGTACACTCATTTCATACCAAGTCTGTAGTTTGTAATAACCTCCTGTTGAATATCCACTGGACCTGAGAGTCTTGGGTAGGCTTATCATGTCGCTATGAACATTTGACGGCCAATGGCTCAGTGATGGCCAATGGCAGTTTTCAGATCTGGGCAGTGATTCTTCGAGTGTTATGGTTATGGTTTTGTGATTTCATGGCAGTTTCCCCAAGCAATAATGTATTTGTTGTGCATTACGATATAGAGTTTCTTGAACATATGCAAAACATACTCACATCCCACTTGAAAATTAGATCCTCACTTCGGTTCAAGTGTTGCTCGTTGTCAATTGCTCTACTGGATAATGTTTTCCAAAATCTTCCCATCAGCCCATTCAGATTCTGTTCAGCAAACATTGGTCGTGAAATCCGTCGAAAATTCGTATATTTCTCTATATAAGTTCACTAGGTCGTTGCTTGAATATACAGCGATATATATATAAATATATATCAAGTTGAAAGACCATTCATATTATTAGGATTGGTTGGTTCGACAGACCCAACATGATCAGGTTTCTGATCTTGATCATTTAGTCAGCTGCGGCTGCGGCTGGTCTTGGAAATTCATAAACCATGACTAGTTTTCAGCAAGCAATCACCGTACTGTTTGTGACGGCTCGTGGGGCTTGCATGCTACTGGCTATTGCCGGGGTTGGTGGCAGTAAAGCAACCCATAATGACTTGCCTCGCTTAACCAACCTGTATTTTTGGTGAGTTCTGTCTGTTCTGTCACTATGACTGTTGACTAAAAACCCATGGTTAGTTACATCCCTCTCACTGTTTGTGATATTAGTTGACAATCTTTGGCTACTAGAAAAAAAGGAGCGATAACTGTGCGGACCAAAAACCAGCCCTTGCGCCCAAAAAGGTCAGCCTAGGGAAACCAAGCCATCTCGCACGAATCTCCTAGGGACCCGCAGGGAGTCTTGCGACAGAATGGGGAGAGATATACTGATATGTACATACATGAAAACAACATGAATATCATGGTCAATGATTTACAAATGCGATCCATATACTATGTCAACCATGTCAATATGGCGATATGATTGACAAGTTGTTGGTTTTAATGATGAATTTTTGAGGTATCGTTCAATGGCTAAAACAATGGGTAATATGGTGTGTATCCACAACCATATCATCCGACTCTGGTTCATATGGTGATAGAGTATGTCTCATGATAGCCATGCTTAGCACCCAACAAAGAATAGGCCAGGCAACCAAAAACAACAAGAGGTACAAATCCATCAATCACCAAACATCATGGGAGAACCATATCAACAACCTCCAATATTTGATATGGCAAATTGCAATCTATTGAGCAGGTTGAATTGATGGTGGTGTAGTTTCGCGTGCGCATTTATTTGGCTGGATATATATGTGTGTATTTGTATGCTGCTGCATGCGCGTGCATGTAGACATGTTGGTTTCCAAGAAACGCATACATACCAGTTCACATGTCTTCTACGCTGGTGCTAAAATATGTGTTCGCATATTGTGAAGGATACAGGCAACATCATGGATGCAAAGAATATCCCCTGGATCAAACCCTTCTTTCTGAGGATCAAACCACTTGATCTTCTTGTTTGGTTGATCACCTTTGTTCATCCAATCCAACCAGCACAGCACCAACACCGACAACAAAATGAAGGCATCGAAAGAAAGGTCCACATTTTGACAATCATTGTCCTGCTTAATCCCAACACTTCATGTATAAATTCCTACAGTTGGGCTATTTCATAGGTAAATGTAGATTAGCAAATGTAGGCAAATATACAAGCACCATGGAGTGCCTGGGTAAGCAACCACCATCTACACCGTGCCTGCGCATGCACTGCCACACCGGTGTCGCGCTTGGCTCTGGGGCCCGGACTCGAACATGGAGACACCAAGGCCAGTCTCACGCGCGTGCGGATGCAGAACGGTGGCAGGAAGCTGCTTTTCATCGCCCACCTGCAGAGCGGTTGATGCCGGCATGGATTTAATGATTCTCTCAGGCAACATAATGGTTAAATGATGGTTAGATCTACGTAGGTTGTAGGATCGTGAATTGATGGTTCAATCTTGGTTGGATGATGGTTTATCATTGATAAGAGTTAGTTGTAGTTTATTACTGAAGGTGAATTACCTTTCCAGAAACATGGACTTCCCCGAATGATTATACAAAAAGAGATCTTTCAACTCCTGGGAGGGGCTGCACCCTGTTTCCACGAGGTCTTTCATCAACCCTTTTCCCAGTTCATGACCCATGTGACTGGCATGCCCCATGATGTTTGATCACATGGCTTAATGCATATCCATCAGGATCACATGGATGAAACAACACTAGAGAAGGATTCATCCTGACGGTCAATGATGGTTAGTCAATGCATGTGTTTAGTTATGATCACTCCATGGCTGATGAGTGGTTAATTGTTAAGGGATGGTCAATGGTCAAGTAATGGCTGAGCAATTGACAATACATGGTCAACCAATGGTTAGTTAATGATTGCACTTGATGGTCAGCTGATGGTTATGGTCACTTGATGGTTGGTCAATGATTAATGATTAATGGTTCATAGCTAATGAATTGATGATGGCTAGCTAACTATACTTATTATTTGGTTACTGATGAATTCTGGTGCCTGATCCCTGCCAAGTCAAGCATGCCTTCACTACAATGGTACGGATGGTTGCGAGATCCATAGATCCACCCTCCATGTTTGATGGTGAATTAGCAGCTATTGATGGTTAAACCGTGTTGAACCAATGGTGTTTGTGAATATTGATCTATTGAACACAAATATTAGTGGTATATAGGAATATCACTGGTGGATTGCTTGCTGGTTAAACCACTAGTGGTTTGATATATTGACATACTAGTGTCAAAATGATGCTTCAACTCACATCAAGAGCTGTGAAACACGGTCCTTCATGTGTTTGTTCCTACATCCCCAGCTATCAGCTATCAAAACAGGTCAACAGATCGAACGGCCAATTGTGGAGAACAGGCACGGAAAACACAATGACGAGACCATTGTTCCATCGTGATGAAATCATCTGGACCACGGTCTTCAAAGATTCTCAACTTGCATCAATACCAAGGAGCCGACATTGGTTCTTCTTTGTTGGGACTCACCAACAACTTTGGTTACGACTCTGGTACGACAATCAACAACCATTCATACCCAGGCTTAAGGCAACTGCCCAGATTGTGGAATGGCATGTTTTTCAGGTGTGATGCCTAAGCAAAGAAGTAATGTGGAAAAACCAAAGCTTTGAACGCATCAAGATATGTATGGTGAATGATGGTCAGTTAATGGCTAATGATGGCTAATATTCACCATTGACCATTATCCACGATTCATGTGTGACCATGTTCTTCGTTTGCCCCTGCATGGTCTTTTCCCAATCCCTTGAAGGTGAACACCCAAGAAGTGTAACGCTCATGCAAACAGAAAGGGGAAAATACACCAAGTGCCATAGATATATCGTATAATCCTCATGCCAAGAATACATGATAACGATTCTATTGCCCTTCAATGTACCAAATACCATCCGCCATATATTCAAACGCATTTTGTGCAAAAAAATGTAACACATCGTCCAAATATAATCAAATCACCCTTGGAATCATACCAATTCACCCCTGAATGCCATACAGTGAGACCTCGCCATAAAAAGAAGCTCCTTGGATACGCACGATACGCGACTGCTTGCGACTGCTTGCGAGTGCTTGCGACTGCTTGCGACTGCTTGCGACTGCTTGCGACTGGTGACCATGCCTAGTGATGGTCAAAGGTCGGCGCCGCTCCGCCATGGCCTCCGCTTCACACCTGAAACCTGCACTGAGAGCCCCCACCAGCACCAAGCGTTCGCATCCCCAGGTCAGAGGCACCCAGGGCCCGGGCTCCACGACTTGCGCGGCCTTCGCCAACGAGTGACTTCAACGGTGGCATGTCGAGCGGCTGGTAATGGTCATGGTAGTCATGGTCCAGTCATGGTTGGTGGCAAGTAATGGTCAATTGTATTGAATTGGTTGGTGGCTAATGTCCATATAAATGGTGAATGATGGGTAATATTCATGGTGCATGATGGTTAGTTGATGGCCAATGATGGCTAATGAGCTAATGTTCACCATGGACCACTGTCTACGATGAATATTGACCATTGTATTCCCTATGGGTAATCATGGGGGATGATAACAGTAGGGAATACAATGGTTCATGATGGCAATGAGCTCGGGATGCGACCAAACAAACGCAACAACAGAAAGAACTGCTCATGATACCGTTTGTCTAAACATGCTGGTTGATCAACGACATAAATGATCTTGGGAATGAAGCAAACAACAAGAGCAACAAGAGCAACAAGAGCAACAACAACAACAACAACAACAACAACAACAACCACAACCGCAACATGTTAGCGATCAAGCAGGCCGTTATTCTAAGAATGAAACTGACACGAACCAACAACACCAAGCTGGTTGGTAATAAAATCTAAGGTCAAAGGGAACATGCTAGCTCCTCTTGTAAGTCCCCAAGTGTGACCAAGTGTAGCAAAGACAAAAGCCCCTCGAAATATTCAAGCATTGCAAAGGGGCAGGCTGATATCCGGGTAAACCAGCATTTTCCATCATTAATGCGAAACAGCAACAAAAGCAGTTGAAGCACATGCTACAATGCTGAAACCATGGCCGATGGATTTGCAGGATCCACGCATCGTCCTTGATGGACTGCCTGGGGAACAAGAAACAACATGCTTGCAGCTTCATTGGGTTCAACCGTTCTGAAAAAATGCATAGCAAAACCATGTGCATACATGCTGCATACATAGATAAACGTTTGTGGATATATATATATATATATACAATGCTGTGATATTCTAAAAGATAGTTAAGTGTGTAAATAATATGCAAATCAAATCATATAAATACATATATATGTATATATATATACAGTAATATATCTTACACACTCATACTGCCAAACAGCGTCTTGGTTTGACTGCTGAACATTGCTGAACTAGACAACTAGATCATTGTGTTGGATTTGCGAGGTCCACAGTGACAAGTCTCAAAGGACCCCTTCAACTCCTGACACCAACGAGAGCGATGTTAAAAACAGATCAATGTCACATATCTTGTCCCGATTCATGCGGTCCCGAAAACCTACTTGTCTTTTTGAAGCCATCCCCAATGGCATGGTTGCAAATAAAAAAGACCTCTCTTGAAGCCACTGAGCAGTTAGAATCAGCTGGCTTCAGAACCTTCAAGACGTCCAGAAATGATGGCACACAAAGCACCCAATGATGGGATCTGTTCCCTCGATCTGCACGCCTCATCGATGACCAACACGGGCAAACAGGATGACATGCCACTCAGCCTCAGGATGCGGTCGCCCGCGTTCCTTTACTGATGCATAGTTTCAACGACAACCAAAGTCATAGTCAAATTTAACTGTTCCAACAATAGTTGATGGATGGAGAAACTTCTACTGGCTGAATGTTCATCAACTATTTGTCAATACTCAATGAACAATAGCTTGAAACACAAATCCAATTTGATTGAATATCCATGAAAAATAGCAAAATCTTCATAATAAAACAATAATTGAAAGTCAAAGTTAACCATATGGTCGTTTCTCAAACCAGAGGTACCCGCAGTTATCATCCAGTTTATTCATCGTTTCTAGTATCAAACCAAGCATAACTTTGGGGCTCCCTATGGCTTGAGAAACGACCATATTTTTACTGCTTGAAGCTCTGGTTTCTGACTGCTTGCAGTTTCAGGCCGAACCCAAATCATGATGACACATGATTTTGTTGGAAGGAACTGACCACCTTGCAGTTCTTACAACACATGGCGAGCTGGGTCAATGTTAGCCAACAACAATAGGGGAAACAAAAACAGTGGTGCAGGGTTTGACCAATAGCAATATCAATCTATAATCAATCATCAAGACCAACACACGTGTGAATCTTCATCAATAGTCAATAATCAACCCCTTGTCAATGATAACGCATTCATCAATTGATAGTTGATTCCAATCAAAAGGGGAACTGGTGTAAATTCACAATAGGCTGGGCTGATGTGATCTGCAACACTTCCGCGAGTCATGTTTGTCTCCACAAGCCGAACGTGCCTTGCTTTGGCCAGAATCTTGCAGAATCCAAACATCATACTTGGTGCACACAATATGCCCAAGGCTGAGCTGAAGGTCTTGTCAAACTCCAAGTCCTATGACACCCTCAGACTCTGGCAAATGGCAAAAAAGAACTGATCAATCTGATGGCAGTCAGTGTGTGTGTGTGTGTGTTTGCGCATCTTGTTGTTCACTTGCCCCCGCTCATATTTGGTTGAGATTCCTCTCGGTTGTTGCTGGTCAGATGAGAACAAAGGATTGGGGAAACGTGATCAAACTCAGGTGTTTCTCGTGCAAGGGGAATGGCCAGTAGATCTGTTGGGCTGAAATGGATTTATGCAATCCGATTCTCCATGGTTATCCCATGCAAAGCACACTCTGCCCGCAGGAAGCCTATCGCTTTCAGCGAAGACCAGGCGGCACGAACCGCTTGGATCTGTGTCAGCAGAATATTTTCTGGTACCATTGGCTCTGGGAGATGAGGAAATCATGCATAGTGGTAATCTAATGAGTGATGATTCCCATTAGCAATCACTAGCATTATCACTAGCATTATCTAGTATAGTATATGTATAGGTTGATATTTTCTGGTGCGCTTGTTCGAAAGATACTAGTAGAATCACTAGCTACTAGTATCATGGCATTGACCTTAGCTATTGTATAAAATATTGTACAAGACACAACAGTGAATCAACAGCTAAGGGATAACAAACCACAACATATGGAAGTTCAATTTGTTTCAAAACTGATGGACACAGGAAATTGTGACTATCATTCACCATCTCAACCATGACTATTGACTCCATTCTGAACAATTCACTACTGTCGTCACAATAGCTTAGGGTTGATGCTACATCTCACAGCTCGTCAAATTCCACAGCTTTCGACACAAACCCAGTTGCAGGTTACCGCCATTATGTACAAATTGGCCCCTGCAAGAGCCAGGCCGATGGATAGCGACGCAGCATGTACAAAGGGCCAACAGTACGTCGAAAAATCACCTGTTTCATCTGAAGTAAAATGATTGCTTCAAAAAGGAAACCCCCAAAATCATCCCCAAATAGTCTGTTTCAGATGATCAGTCTAGGTGATTTTTATGCGTCCCCCAATTAGCAAATCTGTGTCCATACAGTCTGTGGGTCTCCAGCACTTAGAAGTTGAGATTGTCAATAATTACTATGATGGTCATTGATGCCTAATGTTTGCTTATTGAGCTATTGGTGTTGACGATGTCATGGCCAATCATTAATCATGGCTTCATGATGATTTAGTGATTGTCCTTGATGGCTAATGATCGCTGATTAACAATATCTAATGATGTTTTGACTTGGTATGTGATGGCTAAAAGTGATGGTTTAATACTGGTTATTGATGGCCAAAATGCCCCAAGTCCCAGGATATTTCGCACCTGGCAGTCACCTTTGACCCGTTTGTAAAGATATGGGCGCGCTATGCCAAGAGCCATGGGCGTACATGTCGTTGGTCGGGTGTTCCCCGTGGCCCGTACCCATAACGGTATAACATATCGGTACATGCAGTTGTGGGAGATCTATGCAAATAATCACCCCCATATTTGAGTTCAGGGCTCTCCAGTATGTTTTCGTAAAATTGGAGGGGGGGTCTATTAAGAGCTGGATCTATTTTACATCATTGATCAAGATTAGATGGGCATCAACTGTTACCATTCCCTACCCTTACTCCAGCTACCTCTATAGTAGGTAACGAGGGAACCCCGAGTAGGGATTGTTGCACTATGCTTCAGGATGGTTACCTATTCGCTAGGTAACTGGAACGGTAGGGATCGTGAACCATACTGGACCATTGACAATCACTGGTTGGTGGTTTCAACCCTCATTTAACCAACCATTTGTCAACAATTACTAGGGAAAATACAAAATGTCAAGCAAACCACCAACCAGTAGTTGTTTGACCATCATGGTTGATTATTACTTTCTACAAACCACTACAATCACCTAAAGACTAAAGACCATCATTTTCAGACCATTGACAATCATAACGGTCAGTAATTCACCATGATCAACCGCTGCGAATCTGCCATGGAGTTCGAATGCGCAGTTTCTCATTCGGCCTGCAGAATGGCCAAGCAGTGCTGGCTGAAGGTTGTCGAGATGGTCAATCAAAAACCTACCGGGTAATGATGGTTCAAGGTCCCAAACACCATCTATGGCACATTGTCCTACATTTGGGCTATCTTACAGGCAAATTGATAATTGTGCTTATTGTCAATCTATCTATCACCATGGTTGACAAAGGCTACTGGTTAATGATGATGCATGGTCAATCATAGTCAGAGTTCCTAGTGATGCTTAATCAACCGATACTGTAAAAGTGCTAAATTATAGTTAATTAATCATGGTGTTCCAATGGTTAATGATAGTCAATTGAAGGCTGACAGGCCGATGATGGTGAATCGTGGTTGCTAAACCGTTCATGATCGCTGAAAATGGCGAAACAATATATATGAAATAATGGTTTGTAAGTTGTCTACGAGAATGATGGTTGACAACACTGGTGACACTGGTGCTTACCTTGGAATCTTGCAGGGTCATGACAGGGGCTGAAGCAACGACACAGGCTGTGGACCATGGTCAGTTCAATCAGGTTCCAACAGGTGGAGCACCTGTGGTTGGTTACTGCGCGGCACTTGGTTGCTCAACATTTGGCATGGTTCTTGGTGGCACTACCAACATACCTACAATAGTTGACCGTCAACCATTTTCGATATGAACCATTTCTTTTGAGCATATCATCAAACGGCATTGATCAATACATCAACCATTGTTGCACATTACCCTTCGCTAACCAAACATAGCTGGTTGGAAAGTATGTATATCAACGAAATGCGTGTCACTGTAGGCAAAGCTGAAGCTGAGAGGCATCGCTGCTCTTGTGTCTGAAATCACGTTTAAATGATCATGAATGCCATCCTGATCTCAAAATTGTGAACACCAGAACAGAACATCTCACTCTGTTTGTCAAATTGTCCGATGTCGGGTCCGCTCCAGTCAGAAACTACAGTGTACTTTGCAACGTTTTTTGACTATGCAATACCGGTCCACTGTTCTGTAGATCTAAAGTCATTCCGAATGTGCAGGGGTTCGGAAATATCTGAAGAGCTCATGAACTCTGACCCTCAAACATCATCCCTTTGACTTGCTGCTCATGATTGAATATTATTCGAGCTTAAAGCATCCAATCCCTGAAACGGTGTATATCTGGGCCACCCAGGGCCCCTGCAAGGGTCGACTTTGGCCCCAACACGAACGCGGCTTGGACTGCTAGCACCGGAAACCTGAAACCATTGAATTGGTGGGGCCTTGGCTGGGCAAGGGTTGTAGATCTCCAACCTTCGAATTTGCTAATCCACCGCATGGAGTAGAAATGAAATCCACTGGAAACTTGCTGGTTTTGATCATGGCTTTGATAGCCTACAGGGCGCTTTGAGAACTGCTGGAATAGAAATGGCTGGAGATACAAACTTGAGTAGTGTTGGCACCCAAGCATCACAGGGTGTCCTGCTAAGCAGTGGTCACCAGAGTCACCGGCACCAGGGACGCAAATGCCATGTGTATCTTACCAGGATTGGCATCTTGCTTTGCACTTTTGATGGATCTTGACGGCTAGCCATGGGGAACCGTGGATAGCAACCAATAGTTGCAGCCTTGCGGCTGCTATTCAACATCATAAGTGTTACCTAAGTAACTATAGTAACTATAGTTATCAATAGTTTCCAACCATTTGTTGATACTGATTTAGGTACATAAGTGTTACCTGGGTAACTATAGTAAGGAACACTCATGATATCATATTGATAGCTATTGTTATAACTATAACATACTTCTATAGTTGATTGACAATCCGAACAGTATATCAACCCTCTAATTAATAACCATATAAATTGAATCAATATATACTATACTGAATATATGTATCAATAGATAATGTATATATAAAAATCACATATTATCAACTGCTACATCTAGATTTATAATCTCTATAGTTGATAACTCTACTTATATATATACATACATACTATCATAAGTATCTATAGAGTCTATATCTCTAGCTTCTGTAGCTAATGTATGCTAATATAATTGAGAACTGTAGAGTCTTCGTCTTGTTCAACGTTTCGCCTTCACCTTCGCCCAGGTCGCCGCGCCTGACCGCCTTCCAGCCACTCCAAGCGCCGCTTCAGGAGGTCGTTGCGACGCTCCATTCGCCAAAGCTCCCTGGGGCGGGATCCTTAGAGAAAAGTTATCCTTAGAGATAGAAGTTCTAGATGGAGATATAGATGGTGATCAACAGTGATCAACCTTAGTTTTAGGTAAGGATGTTAATATAGGACTAAATCTGTAGTCAGTCACTAATAATAATAATAGTAGTAATAGGTTGTTAATATCAACTAAGTTAGTTATATCAAGGATGCTAATCACAACTAAGGTTGATCATCTGTTATAGATGTTAGTTATAGATGTTATATTTACTTAGTTATAGACGGTGATCATATCCACCTGTAGATGGTTAGTCAGAATTAAAAACCGATAGTTATATGAATTTAGTTACATAACCAAGGATGGCCAACACTATTGGTTAGTTCTATAGATGGTTAGTTATAGATGATCATCCTTAGGAATAGATGGCTAGATAAAAGAACCAACTGGCGTAGAATAGTGGTGCGATTCTCAGAAAAAATATAGATGTCATAGGAAGCTATGATTGGATGGATCAGCAAATGGACCACAGTATCTTGGTTCAATCCTAGAGGAGTTATAGAAATCTGTGTAACTATTCTTTTGTAATTCATATCATTGATGTTGATTGGTTTTACACTATGTTATTAGATGTGATTGGAACATTGGTAATAGATGTTTAAAAAGGATATTCTTAGCACATCCGTGGTGGAACTGACAATCCTTTTTTATCCAAGGATCCTGCTGTTTATGATCTGATATATTTACACATGGCTAGGGTCATTTCATCCTGTGTCCCTGGTGTCCCATAAAAAGGGCAGCCAGTTGTCTTTGTGAGGTTGCTGGTTCATATTGATGGTTAATTTTGACCCATGGCCCATGGCTTTATTAACATCATTGAAACATCGTAGAGGTTTCTTCAAAGGGATGCTTCTTCAAGCCGGGTTCCAAACATATGTTTCCCAATCAAATCCCATCAAAATTTAACAAAACCTTAAAAAACACTAAACAATCCCATTTGAACCGAATTATTTCCCAAATAATTCCCACAATTCATTCCCAACTTTTTCACACTTTTGGTCCTTCCATCCTCCCCACTGTTAGTGTTGGTTGTTGATTAGCCTAAAAAATCCCAATCCATTCCCAACGTGTTCCCAATTTCGGTCCCTCCATCCTCCCACTGCTGGTATTGGTTTTTAATTAGCCTAAAAGAATCCCAATTCATTCCCAACTTTTTCCCAGTTTTGGTCCCTCATTCCCGCCCTAACCTAATTTTTTCCCACCTGAACTCACCTCTTCAAAATCTTGGGCCGCTCAAGTTCCCCCAGTTTCATGGGAATGAGTTGTTTTTTTTGGCCACTTAAACGATGCATTTTTTTCTGAAGAGACCCTCTTTTGAAGAGAGATCGATGGTGACCCTAAGATAACAAATGTCCTTTGTGTTTGCAAATGATTTTGCCATTATGTCTGCATTAACATCTCCTACTGATTAAGATAAATCCATAGCTATATGAAGGAATCTGACATATTCATGACTTGCCAAATCATTAACCATCAATGTTAACCAAAAATGACAATTTCTCTGCTATATCTCATGAACCAACGTTAATGATTTGGCCGTCGGTCAAAGCTCTGCACCCCTGGTGCCCTCATCATTAGCCATTAATTATTTTATTACTTTTAGTTGTCATCCCCTTTAAAAAATGAAAGTGAATATTGACCCATAGCCATTTGTCAATGCCTGTGTCAAATCATCTGCTACATTGACCACTGACCTTAACGTTGCGAGCAACCCAAAGCTCCCAGGTTTTGAATGGCTTGGCGGCTTTTTGACCCCCCGTCTTGGGCTTTCAGCCATGGATCCAGTGATCTTCCTCAGTTGAATGACTGGGTTTAGCTGATTGGCGTTTCTCTTTTAAAAAACCGATCAATCAACCCTGGTAAACCATTGCTTATCGTCAGGAACCATGATTCGCCATCAATAACCCGCAATATACCATCAATCAAACATGAATTGGCCATCAACTATCCATCAATTGACCAGCAATTTGATAATAATCTAGCCAGCCATTGACCATCAATTGACCAGCAATCAACCGGCAGCTATCTCTCACTTAGCCATCAATGAGACTACCAATCTATTAAAATATTAGTAAAGCATCAATCAGCTGTCAATGAACCATCAATTAGCCATCAACTAAGCATCAATGAGCCATTGATTAAGCATGAATTAGTCACTAATGAACCATCGATTAGCCATCAAATAACCATCAATTAGCCATCATTTGACCATTCGTTTGACCATCAACTGACCAGCAATCAACCAGCAGCTAGCCATCAATTAGCCATCAGTTAGCCATCAATTAACCATCCATTAGGCATCAAATAATCATCAATTAGCCACATCAATTAACCATCAATTAGCTATGAATTAGCCATGAATCAGTCATCAATGAGCCATGATCACAAGGCCACATGTTGAACTGTTCCTCCCACCTGCTAAGTGAAGCAACTTGACGGTTGGCCACACCCGACATCTGCTCAACCACCTAGGCGGCGACGCTGTGGTTGGGGTGATAGTGGGATTTTAGGTAATGAAACAATATCATCATGGCTGAATCGAAGACAAGCAACATGGTGATCAACCAAGTAATAGTTTTCATCAACAACAAACAGCAATGACAAAACAAATAAACAAACAAACAAACAAACAAGCAAGCAAGCAAGCAAGCAAACAAGCAAACAAACAAACAAGCAAGCAAGCAAGCAAACAAGCAAGCAAGCAAGCAAACAAACAAGCAAGCAAGCAAGCAAACAAGCAAGCAAGCAAACAAACAATCAAACATTACTTACTTACTTACTTACTTACTTACTTACTTACTTACTTACTTACTTACTTACTTACTTACTTACTTACTTACTTACTTACTTACTTACTTACTTACTCACTAATTGGCAAACTAACAAACTAACAAACAAAGTAACAAAGTAACCAAGCAACTACTCAAAAAAGAAACAACAAACCTTACAGGAGAAAAAGGCAGCAACAAAAACAATTTCAAAACAATTAGTGAGGTCACTGATGATAGTAGATAATGGCTTATGATGGTTTTTGAAAAATACAGAATCAAACAGCAGCTATCCCCACCCCAACCGCAAGCTATCCCCATGGTTTGCAGTATAAAGACCCGGATAGCTTTGAACTAACCAGCTGAGCTGCTGGGGGTGAAACCCATTTTCTGTAAACATCCGCAGAGTTGATGATGAGCAACAAAAATGTAAACACAACAAACTGACCAGCAAATTAAGGAACTAACTGACTAGCTAACTAAGTAGCTGAGTAACTAACTAAGTAACTACTACCAAACCAACTAACTCACATAGCAACAACAAATATGACACACACACACAACACGTTTTCCGGGATTTGCCGTGGGAATACCATGATTCACAAAACATTCCATGCCATAGACCACAACAATGGCAAACAGGAATTTTCCATCAACACATGACTCGCAGTTTGTGGATTCTCATCTCAGTAGCATCTGCCATCAACAAGCACCAATGACAGCAGGGACAGTGACAGGAAGAATAGTAACGGAACAGCGAAGAATTTCCAAAGAATAGATTGGTTGGTTCGGGGATGCTCACTAGGGTACCAGGGCATTGACCCATAGCCACAGCATCAAAGAATAAACAAACAAGACCAATGGCAACACCAACGAAACGGACGACATTGTTTTTGAACGAAAAGGTATGAAGGCACGATCTGAGGGTCGTACGCTGCGGTTGGTTCGCAAAGACACCTCCAGCCGGTCCCAGGGCCGGAACCATTCGGAACAGATCGGGGTTCCTCAACCATATGCAAGCAACAAGAAACCAAGCTGAGAACAGCGAGTTGGATCAGCCCCAGAAACCGGTGGATCGGCACGCAGCAACCCTTGTGGCTAAAGGTCGGCTGGCTAGCATTTTCTTGAAGAAAACTCCTGGCAACTAACATGGGTGTTTCTCAAACTAGGGGACCCCAAGTGGCCACAGCAATGAACCATTCGTTTTGGGTCCCCTGAGACTTTGCAGCACGACCCATCCCAGTGGGGGGAAGCTGGAAGATGTGCTCGCGGGATTTGCGCTGTTGGTAGGCTGTTGCTCTTGAACCAACCGCTTAACCAACCAACGTTAGCCAACCTGAAGCAAGCTTAACCAACCTCAAGCAAGGACCTAAACCAACCAACCATACATCAAACCAACCTGCTGCCTGCTGAATCCAATTCCCCACGTTTGGCTCCCAAAGGCCTGATGCAGCATCCACAGCACAGACATGGCCATCAGCATCACCTGAGTTCGCTCAGGGACTAAGGGGCTTTTGTTCACGAAGATGCAACGGGGTATAGGTGGTACACAGTGGGTTCATGATTGTTTAATCACTGGCTGATAGTGGCCGAACATGGTTGATCATGATGGTTTATGATGGCGTGATGGTGATTGATGATTGATGGTGATTTATGACGGCTTGATGGTGATGAAGGACGGCTTGATGATGATTAAGGACGGCTTGATGATGATGATGATGATGATGATGATGATGATGATGATGATGATGATGATGATGATGATGATGATGATGATGATTAATGATGGCGGATGATGATGCGGATGATGATGGCGGATGATGATGATGATGATGATGATGATGATGATGATGATGATGATGATGATGATGAGGATGATGAATGATGGTAAAAAAGCTGGTTGATAGTGTATATATGTATATATGTAAATGTGTCTATGTAGATGTCTATATATATATATATATGTGCGTGTATACTCATGTATATTCAGAAAACAATCAGAACAAATATTGCTGATTCAACAGCAATCTTCCTCCTTATTTCTGCTTGATAGGCATATCTGACTGAAAACTTTGATTATTCACCGTTTTCCACCGTTTTCCCCTTTTTTCCCTTCATCAACCATGCGAATTGTAGGCCGGTATCCCCAAGAACTGCCACCAAATTGATCCAACAAGGTTTTCTGTCCGTTCAACCATCCACAAAATCTAACAACAAACGGATACCTGGACCTGCCGTACCCACTGAGCACTCCCCACCGCTACAATGGAGCCGCGGTTCTGCAGCGTCCAGGAGAAGAAATTCGACCACACCTGCTTCAGCCTCAGAATGGTTGCCGGGTTGCTATTCAGCGCCACTTCTAACGAGATCTAAGGAGAAAGGGATGGATAGAGAACCGTCAACCACGAACAGGAAGAAGAAAATAATAAGATTGATTGGATATGGATCGTTGGTGGTTGCTGGTGTACTTTCTTTTTTCCGTTGAACCTTCAGAAGCTGAGAAGAAAAAAATCAAGAACACAACAACACATATGTCCATGTGGACTTTCCAGCAAGCTCAACAGAAGAGAGACTACACTCACAAAGGCTGCAGCGTCAAAACCTGCTGGCCATACTGTAACCACTCGTGCCTATGGACTGGACAATGTCTACGACAGGAAGCATAGAATAATTGCGTGGGTAGCATGCAAATCTTTGGATTTTGATCTGGTAGAATGCATCCTTGGAAGTCTAGTAAATTCCTCGAAAGCTCATCTTACTTCTCCAAAAACTGATTCAAAATCCAAAAGTATAGTAGTAAAATGGCAGTATTGTTTGCAACTGTATCTTTGTGATTGGTACACCCAGGGCAGTACACACAAAGGAGTTTCTTAGCCATCAACCACTGGTGAATGCTGAAATGACTGGTTTGAAAAAACATTCCAATGATGACCTTTGCGCTAAAATGTTTCAAACAACGCAGCAACATCTCTACTACAACCTTGGAACGTCGCTGCTTCTTGTTGGTCATGATTCTCATTGACCATCTTGTCAGACTGGTATGTCCGAACAGAATCACCGCATCCCTGGTTAGGACACGGTTAATTACAACCAAATCACCACCATTGTTGTTGGGGGTCACGAATATCATCACAATTTGTTACTTAATGATGCCTGGTTTAACCATGGCCATGTTTAAGCTTTCATCATCTGCTTTGTGGTTTCAACTCCTACGAAAACATTAGCCAATCAACCAACCATTCTTGAAAACTGGGGAAAAAAATCAATCAAACCACCAAGCTGTTGCTGGTTATCCCCGATAGGTAGCCACTGTTTGTCATCGCTAGCCAGCCACAACAAATCAAATGGTTTCCCAGCAAAAAACACCAACCACTGTGCTGTTGAGAACGAGCATCACCTGTCACGTCATCCAACTGTCCTCCCAGCAAGCCACGGAATGTCCAGCTGCCACACCATATGTCCTGGAACCGCGCTGAAAGATATCAGCTGATCAGCCAACCATTCCAAGGATTGAGGGAATTAAAACAACTTTTTTAAAAACCAGCAATTGGTCAGGCAACATCAAGTGATGAATTGTAGAGACAGATTGGTTTAACCAATCAACTACTGTAATGTTGATTCTTCGTGATTTTACACCAAGCAGGAAAAACATGTTGTAGCTCAGGAAATTAAAAAACATATATGTAGATACATGTAGGTACTGGGTAGTTTGTAGATATACATGTGGCTGTCAGCCTGGCAAAAAACGAAATATGAATAAATCAGCTCATTCAGCTCCTAGCACTGGCAAGACTTGCTGTGACTTCAAAGTCAGAACCACAAATTGCACTGGCAAAGACTTGTCCATCTTCTTATTCCAGTGCTTGGACTGCCAAAAATGATTACCCGCGCGGATGATTCGTCACTAGGATGATGAATGGTGACCATGGCTTCACAGCTGCACCGCAGCTCGTTCACCCCGATGCAGATCCAATGTAGGTCGTCTCCTTTGTGAATTCAACCACCATCATGAACTGTTTCCTATCAGATCTATGATTGGACGCGAACTCACCAGCAAAAATTGGGACTGGCTTCTTATACTGCAATAAGATGGACAGTCGCCATAATCATGGCTTATTGATGGTTAACAAATATAAGGATTGACCACCATTTACTATTACGACAAGCATGACTCACCATCAATTTAGCACCTGGGGATTCTAGCACTGATGAGATTTCACCATTCTTCCAGAATAAATTCCACCCTGGCAAACAAACCCGTTTGCATGCAAAATTCAATCATTTCTGCTGCTTATTCCTGTAAAAGCGGGTGATGAACTTAGCAGAACCAGGGGATCAAGACTGCCATAGGGTCAGCATCATGCCCAGCACGGAGTTGATCAACAGCAGCGGGGCCGGGGCGGACCCGTGGTTGTGAATCGCTGAAGCGATTCCAGCTGCTACCCGTTGAAACCATGGAATGTTTAATCTTGACAGGTGGTTCAAATCATAAGATTGACCATTCTGATGCTTATATAACCTATGATCAAGTAAAATCAGTGTGGCTCATTGTGATTAAACATGATGAAAGCATCATTAAGCCATAGTATTATCATATCAACCATTTGGTCAGTATCATTCATCATCTTTAAACAATGCCAACCATCAATCAAGCACACTCCAAGCTTGCTCTCCATTGTGAAATGCTTAATATTAGGATTAATTCATCAACCATAATCAACCAATAATTCAACACCAGCCACTACTTAATCATCAAATCCACCATTAAATGGATGATAATCAGGGATCATTCATATAATCCTCCATTTATCAACCATTAGTCATCAACCAATGATGTTTGTCTACGACTTCAACCATCACATCGTTAGCATCACAAACGCACACCCAGCCACGCTGAGGGGTGGAGATCAAACACCATCGACGGTCACACATGCACCCCATGGTATCAATAATGGCTCATGTTGGTAAATAATGGCAACTCATGATAATAATAATGGTTGGAAAGTAACTATGATACTATGAAGGGCTAATTAGTTTTAATGGTAACTCATGGTGGACAATGGCTACTAATAAACATCGGATAATGGTAAGTAAGGGTTGATTTACGTTATATCAACCATCATCAATCATCAACACATAGTATCAGATGTGAATGTGAGTTGAATCATCATTCACTTTTTATGACACTCTTTGCTGTTGGTCCACCTTGAGAATGCTCCCAGTTCTTCTAGCAAGTTCCACTTTGTTTACATTGTGATATGTTCAGAAAAGCACACAGATTCTCACACTGGCCGGTGGTTTCGAGACTACAAATATTTGTCAACAAAACAGGCCAGGGTAGTTTCATGTAAATGGTTTGCACATGCAGCAAATCATGGCCCTTTGTGCAGTCACTAGGGGAAAACTGGTCTCACTGCGCTGCCCCAGTGGCAGTCCTGCGGCTTGGAAACCGTTCACTGGGCCGCAATTCCTGGATGCAGCTGAGAATGATCCATTCCAAGTCAGCTAAAAGGCTGGAAGGGGATTACCCTGAACTGTTGCGAGGCAAAATCCCAATGATTCAGATCTGGTAGTTGGATTGGAAAGTGATTCAATTGCATTACAACAAGTGCTGTACCATCATGACCTGTCACGGACTTGGGCAATGCTCTACACATGGGGCGTCATTAGAAAGTGTCCAGTATGGGTTTATGTTCCCATGACATTGCCTGCAAAAGTATCACCCAACCGGTAATGAGCAGCCAACAAGGAATGAATTCTTCAGTCCATCCACTGGGTTTCATGGCAAACTCCAAGCAAGGAAGGAGCACATCTGCTGAAAACCTTCGAATCTCATGGGGGGGGACCTGGCTATCAACCTGTCAGACTTGCCCCCCTCCAATGACTATTGCATTATTTGGAATGATTGGGTAATTATTTGGTAGCAAGGTGCGGCTCGTAGGGGACGATGAGGATGATCTGAGCCATGACCAGAAAGCCTGGGAGTCCCAGCGGCTCCCAGCGGCGTTGCGGATGACTCGTGGCTTGCCACCATGGGTTACATCATGGGTTTCAGTGGAATCCAATGGTGAATCATGCTTACATAATGGGGAATAATACTTAATAATGTTTTAATAATCGGTGAATAATGGTTAATGATGGTTAAATAAATGGTTGATAGTGGTAAAATAATGGCAAACTGATTGCTGAATAATGGTTGATGATTATTAAATAATGGTTAATAATGACTAAATAATGGCTAATAATGGTTCCAGTCCGTAATTTTTAATTGTTCAAATGGCCAATTACGGTCCATAATGGTTAATAATCGCCGATTCTTGATGCTGAAAATTGATCTGTGAATTCACCACCTTTGTTCTGAACCGGTGTTAATGAATGATTAATGGTAAATTGTGAATTGTGACTTTATGCTGAATCATGGTGGTATAAGTGATAAACATAAATCTATCATATGATATCAACATCAGTATATGTAATATAGAACGAAGCTTGGAAAGGCGGACACTTCGATATCCCAAATCAGTGACGCATGCTTAGCAAGTCGACCATGAACCTGAACTAATGGTTGGTGGTTTCAACCCCTATGAACATATTGATTAGTCAACCAACCAAATATTTAGTAATTGCGTATAGAACTAGGGAGAACATATGTTAAAAAGCACCAACATGAATACCAAACTTTAACCCACCAATGGCATAAGATCCAAAAAATTGTTGGCTGCTGCACAAAATTCCCATGCCATTGATGATTTGCCAAAAAGGTTAGGCACTGAATCAGCTGACCAGGAAAAGCTGCTCTGAACCTCTTTCAACTGAGATTCTTCAAGCTCTGAGTTTCGGACATCTGTCGAACTGGACAAACCAATCTCTTCGTCTAGGGGCCAATATCAAATCACCCAGTTGAAGAGGAGGACTAAACTGTTTGTCAGCAGGATTTCCTGGTAGCTCCTGGCCTCACTCCCCCCTTAAAGGGATAGTCATGGATACCCCTGGCGTAGCTCATCGCTCCCTCGCACCAGCGGAGATCACACCTATGAATTAACCACCATGCAGCAGCTTCTCCATCAGCTGCACCATGAACTTTCAGCATCACGATTGACCAGCTACCAATCAGTGTGACTCTTGTCATGGCCTCCCCGGATTTTTCAACGAACCATCATTGATCGTCATAAACAATCATTGATCCAATGGTAAACTATGCCGGTTTGTGGTTGAACCGCCCCGTCATGATAAATATGCTTGTCAACCAACCAACCCTTGGCGAATATTGGGAGAATAGAAATGTCAATCAAACCACCAACCAGTGGTGGTTCAAGTATTATTGTTAGTTAGTTGTCCCTACTATCAACGATTAATGGCTATGAACCAGCAACCGAATCATCACTACATCTCTACACCAAACATCACAACCATCAACAACTGGAAGGTCAAAGAGATCGCCGAGCAACCCAGGACCACGAAGTTGAAGCCTCAGGCAAACGTGGGCTGGCAAAGGGGGCCAAAGATGTATGCTATAGTTGTAAGTATACACAGCATATCTATCTATCTATCTATCTATCTATCTATCTATCTATCTATCTATCTATCGATATATATATATATATATCTGTATCTGTTTGCCCTTTTCTGCCTATATCTGTGTATGATGGATACTTGATATCCGTGTTTTTATATACTGGTTGAAACACATATGCAATCATATAGGATATTGAAATATAATGCGTATATATCGGTGTAAGTATGTGTCAGTTGCCTCCTTATCCGATCTTATCCCAACAAATACTGTTTGTAAATCCAATTATTTGATATATAAGTATGTCCAGATCTTGGTTGAACAATCTTCGTGGCTATGATGTGTTTCCGCACCTGCGAGCTAGTCCTGCAACATGAGCAACAAAGGTTTGTGCTACACCCGCAGTTGGTACTGTGGTGATTACTTGGTCAACCAAATTTGCAGGCAGCACTTGTGCCCTGGCGACCGCCAACTTGGAGGTCAGCTGTGGGACTGTGGGATGGGACGCTGCCAGCGATGACAGTCGTTGTGCAGAAGATCTCTCCATTGAAACGAATGACATGTAGCCGTGACCGAAGTTGAATACTGTGTGAACTGCTATCAGCGGTCAGTGGCCACATGTGGCCACCCCGGGTAGCTCCAAACCGCTCCTCCTTCAAGGGCCATCTTGGCTCCCTCCCACCCACCCAGGCGAGACTTCGAGTTCCACTAGGGTGAACTGCTGCTTCTAGAGCTGCTGTAGTTTCAGCCCATGGCTGCGCTGCTTGTGCCAAGCTTCAAGTAATCCGTTGCAATGTCACCAGCAAGGATGTAGTCTCAGTGACGAAGGGACGCCTGCAACAGGGAAGGGTACCCGTATGACCTGTATGAGGCACAGCCATGGTATAGCCGTATGATGCAATGGGTCCCGATAGATCCCGATAGATCCCGAAAGCATATCCTTGGGGCGAACTACTGGTCAACCAGCTACTGGGGATCATAAGCAACAATATGCGATTATTAGAATTCTGGTTCATGATCACAAACCCTGGTTGGATAATGGTTTAGAATAGCTCATCATGTTTAACAATTCCTCATCATGGCTGAGAAAAAACAATCAAAATATGTTTCAATCATCGCATTTCGAGCCAAACGACTGGTCATGGTTGTATGGTTATTACCGAATCATGGCTAATCACGCGCAGAATTTGAGTAATCTTCCAAGTTTGCAGTACTGTTTTTTGGTATGAAGCATGGGACGGTGCAAGGCCAGAACATCGCAGTCATGGTAGCCATGATCACCTAACATCCCTGCTAGCATCAATGACCGTTGTTGTTTCAAGACTATGGCCATTTAGTTGCGAGTGATCCGTTGTATGATAATTATGTCTTGCTTGTTAGTCATTACATAGTTATGCCCATCACTGCTAGGGACCCTTCTTCAGCCATGAATCGATAGATTTACTGATAGCCATTGTTCAATCAAACTTGGTGATTAATCATCAGCTATCGATCATTGCTGTTTTTTCATGGGGGGTTGACATTAGGGGTTTGGGGCTGTAATAGCCTTTTTGTAGCTAGGATTCAGCGGGCACAGCCTATTTTCCTACAAAATGCTTTTTCGACCATTGCTGCGACCATTTTGTAGGAAGCCAAGTCAGGGCCTACAATTTGGCAACTTGCCATACTAGAATCATATTAACTCGAAAGTTTTGGAAGCATGCTCCTCATCTTAAACTTGAATGCATTTTGTAGGTCGAGAGAGTTGCCCTAAAATGGACTCCCAACATCATATCTTGACTGGATGGGTGCACTACAATGTGGGAGGGGGGGGGTCACTAGAAAAAGGCACTAACATTCCAGAAATCAAGCCTACAAATTGATTGCATTGATTGTGAGATCATAGAAGGTGCTCAGCATTCCAAAATGTTCCAGCCCTACAATTTGACATCATCAAAACATGTTCGAAAACAAAATCAGTTGGAGGCTTCAAATCCCTACATTTTACACCTGGATTACACATCTCTGACTACATTTTACCCCTTTTCTAGCTAACACAAGCTAGAGCAAACTGTAGGGGCAATGTCATCACCCATGTTTCTTCTGCATCTTAATATTGTTGCTGGAACCTAATCACCATCTTTTGGCAGAACAACAATGTGGTTCATTACAGTCAATTCATGATGATCAATGATACTTCATTCATGTTGACCCAAAGCTACTTGATGGATATTGATTCATCAATTGTTAATGAACTTCTCGCTGTCAGGGGCCCATTTTCACAGTGTTTTATGTTGTTTTCAACATGTTCGCTCCCTTGCATCTATAATAGAATGATTGAACAAACATTGTTTCCGGTAAAGATCGTACTTTGTCAAAAATCCACATGATCTTTCCTAACATGTCCTTGCACGGTGCCAAAGCTTACCATCAAGCTGAATGCAGCAGCACGGTTTGGGTCATCCAGCAGCAAGGCCACATGAACTTCTCTGGGGCGTTGAAGCCGTTGATTTATTTCGATCGACGAAAGGAGGGCACGCCATCTAGACAACGACCGCAAAAGGCCATAGCTCATCACCCGTGGAACCATCAAAGGTCCTCGTCCAGGAACTCTGCATTCAAGTCTGCCAAGAAAAGTGGAAAAAAGTGCCATTCTGGTTCCACTTGTGAGTTCCCTGTCCTCCTTTTGGTGCACGAGTTCAATGCAACATGCTGAGGCCACCCATGGAATCTGGGTCGACAGTCACGAGCACCCAGAGGTACTGCTCATTGTTGGCAGACGGAGCATTCTGATGAAGGTCATGCCCAAAGATCGTCCTACCATTTCCCTAACCATTTCCAGATGTGGTGGTTTCTCAAGTCAAGGAAGGGGTACCCATGGGTACCCTTAAATCATCTATGAGTAACCATTAGTCATTTGTAGTAACAAATCTACTTTGACCTCACGGGGTTCCCCTCATGGCTCAAGAACCCCAAATGTCTTGGCGATCAGCGACAGCACCATTTGAGCAGCACTGCTCCGAGCACTCCTGGAGGTTTCTGAAGTCCTAGGGGTACCCAATGATCATCCAATACTGATCATTTGGAATGGATAAACTATCTTGGGGTCCATATTTTGGGAAATAATATTCATACTAATCAACAAACAACATATTGATACTAATAAATACCCTATCCATTTTTGGGGTCCCCTTTTTGAGAACCCTCCACGTAGGTTGAAACTTGTCACCTGTCCATGGCAATCTACAATGTATGTTGAGGTGCGCCGTAGAAACAATCTTTCTGAATACAGTGAAACATGAGCCTCATTCAGAAACAATATCACACAATCTTTAGAAACTACTGTAGTTCATTGTTTCACAGTATTTCCAAAGATTGCGGAAAACTGGGGCCCTGGTGGCCAAACTGTCGGTAATAATGATGATTTATACACCCACATTGTCATGAACCACCATGTGATCATCACTCACAAGCGATAAAATTTACCATCCCAGAACACCAGGTGGTGGCCCCTGCGTCCACCTAGTGAGGTATTTCAGGTTGAACTTCAGCCATTTGAAATGGAGGTACCTGAGCCACGGATTCTTGGCTCCGGAGAATCATGGATAATCATGGGTTAATCAGCTCCGTGGATGGTTTCTGATGCTTAAAATAATGGTTCCTCAAACATTTGATCACAATGGACATAATGGCAAATTAGCCATTATCAGGTTTATTGACACTTCATCATGGTTGAACATGCTTCGAATCGTGGCCTCCAAATGGCTGGCCGTGGAAAGTACTGGCATGAAAATCAACAACCGAAGCAGATTGTGTCTCAGTGTGGGAGTTATAACCCATCCAACCAAGCAGCGCTTAACCCATAACCATGACCGTCAAAGCAAACACTAGATAACCATGCATCAACTATTATAACCAGATATGACCAGTGTCTATGTAAGCCTATGGCTTATGAGATTACTCACCTGAGCTATCAGTCGTCAACCCAACCCTGGAAGCGACCCGAATGCCGTGCTGAATGAACTCGCAGACCTGGAAGTTCAATCGCTGATCTGACATTCATTAATAACCATCCTGGAGTAGATAGAATATCCCCTATGTTCAATAACCATCTACCCATTAGGGATGGTTGACATTGATATTCTATCTACTCCAGGATGACCATTTAGTGATCCTGGTTGGCGCTTCACCAGGTGCCCCAAGCGTGTTTCCCTTTTTCCTTTTGACATGCAAGACATAGTCCATAATTCTTGCAATATACTCCTCTGACATTATGAGCAGCAACACCATTGTACTCCAAAATAAACGCAAGTTGCACAGTCGCACCAGCAACCACTGTCACAACAAATACAGCAAACATAGCAAGAAGGACAACAACAGGCACAACAACAACAAGAAGAAGAAGAACAATCACAACAACCCCAACCACAACAACCAGCAAGAGCAACAACCAGCAAAAACAACAATACGCAAAAGGGACCAAGACCAAGCAGCAAAACTAAGTACAACAACTTCATCTCCTATAAAGCACCAGTGACTTGTGGGTGTCGCCACACATTCGCAATGTCCATCGACTGCCCTCAGCCAGGTCCGCGTCACATTAAGAAGGGCCCGATGATGGCCATGTAAGGCACCTGGAGTACCGTGCGGAAAGTTACCGTGCGGAAAGTCTTAGGCGAAATGATGAGAACCATAGGAAGGAAACACCATCCCTTCGTCGCTAGTCGGCTAGTGGGATCGGCTGACAGCAGAGGATAAGAATGGTGAGTAAGAAGAGTTTCAATTGTTCCACCATGGTGGATGATCATTGTTAACAATGGTGCCATAGTACTGCACATGATGATGTGTAGCCAAAACAATCAAAATCATGGTAGCGGTGATAGTGGGGCCCCATATTGAAGGTCCCTGCTACTGCTGCCCATGTAAAAGGGTCATTTTATGTCATTTTATATTCGCCTGCGACTGGTACGCACAGTGTCTTGATGTAGCATCAACCAACCAAACGAGACCATTCATTGAAAGGGACAATAGTCTGGGAATGCTAAGTTTGGTGCTGTTGGCTGTGGCGGCCTCGGCCGTCGAGGTGGTGATTGATAGCGGATTTGATGGAAAGCTCAGTCACCTCCAAGTTTGCCTATGCTGTGAATAAAACATGTTCCTTTGCACGATCAGTTTCACATTTTCATCATCTCCCCCTGTAATGCATCCTGGGCTTTCGTATGCTTTTCATGGATCATTAACATCTCAAAAGGTTACCATGTATAGTAGTATCCTGGTAACCTACCTACTGATCTCCAAAGATGACAAAAGCACTACATGACAGGAAAGGGCGCCACAGAACAGCTGTCATTCACCACCTGTTTGAAACAAATCACCATGATCGCTCTGGTTTGATAGTGGTTCAGATAGGTCACTATAACCTATCACAATCAAGACAAAACAACATATGGGAGTCGCGTGCAGAGGCTTGCGGGCTGTCCATAGCAATGCTCCCTCGTATGCAGACCAGTTTCTATTCCAACTTTTGGCGTATTCAGCTACCAATCGAACTGATTTACATCTGGTTGGTGATGCTCACCACCCTTATAAAAAAGATCAGTCAACCAACCAACCAACCAACCAACCAACCAACCAACCAACCAAGCAAGCAAGCAACCAACCAACCAACCAACCAACCAACCAACCAACCAACCAACCAACCAACCCTGCAGTCAACCAACTAACCATTTGGTAAATACATTTGGGAAAATCGAAAAATGTCAATCAAACCAACAACCAAACAAGCTATGTTCGATTGTCGCAGTGGCCTTGCTGAAAATCTGTCAATGCATGGCACATTTGCCAGGTTAGGACAGGACCCCTGGGCGCCTGGAGCCATGTCTGGCACTCCGCCATAAAGAATTCAAACATCTGACCAAGTCCTACCAACACAAACGACATCAGGCGTTGATCACAATTCTCAGGATATAGTTGGACAAACAATTTCTAGCATAGCCACATATCCTACTTCATCCAGTGACCAGCAGTTGCACTCTGGTCCCTGAGGGGGAACATTGAACTGACCGCCATGCGCTACCCCCTGCGTTGTTGCTCAGTTACTGGAGGAAAATGGCAGCCACAGGGGGGGCCCCCCCCAGCCGCCCTTGCTGACAGGAAACGGTGGAGAGCGACATCCACACCAGGGCGAAGAAGTACACGACCTGAGAAAATTAACTTGTACAGAAATGATCCACATAAATCCACATAGATCCACATAGATTCACATAGATCCACAGAAATCATGATTACTAATCAGTAATCATACACATAGATTATGTACATAGAATCAGTAAGCATGATTTGTTTCTATGTGAGAAAATCATGATTACTGTACTATCGAAACAAAACATCCACATAGATCCACATAGATTGTAGTTGGAATGGGACAACTATGGAAAACATTCACTAGTTGTACTCTTAGTAGCATTCCCGAGCCATTGGATCTTAGAATTGGAAGTATTGCACCCTGCCAGTTTCCTGTTTGGCTGATTGGGATAGCGATGTCATTTGTGGCTACCTGTTGGTTAACAGTCCTTATGCTCAACCATTGCCGCCACAGGCAGTTACCAAGGTCTTCTTGAGAAGTTGGTGATTTTGTATTGATTCAATGTGTGAAACCCTCGAAACAAAAACGCTGAAATGTGATGTGTCTTATTTGTCACCTAACGCGCACATTCCAACCGAACTGTTCTGCACATGTGCACGCATGTTGTAGAATTAAGTAGTAGTAGTAGTAGTAGTAGTAGTAGTAGTAGTAGTAGGAATAGTAGTAGTAGTAGTAGTAGTAGTAGTAGTAGTAGTAGTAGTAGTAATAGTAGTAGTAGTAGTAGTAGTAGTAGTAGTGGTAGTAATAATAGTAGTAGTAGTAGTAATAGTAATAAAAATAATAGTAGTAGTAGTAGTAGTAGTAATAGTAGTAGTAGTAATAATAATAATAGTAGTAGTAATAGTAATAATAAAAATAATAGTAATGATAAAAGAAGTAATAATGGCCGTAATATTAGTAGTAATAATAACAATAATAATAACAAAAATGAAAAAAGCATAATAATAATAATAAAAGCAATAATAGTAGTTGTAATACTAATGAAAAAAGAATTAGAAATAATAGTAGTAGTAGTAAAAATAAAAATAATAGTAATAGTAGTAGTAGTAGTAGTAGTAGTAGTAATAGTAGTAGTAGTAATAGTAGTAGTAATAATACTAGTAGTAACAATAGTAATAGTAGTAGTAATAATAGTAATAGTAGTAGTAGTAGTAGTAGTAGTAGTAGTAGTAGTAGTAGTAGTAGTAGTAATAGTAGTAGTAGTAGTAGTAGTAGTAGTAATAGTAGTAGTAATAGTAGTAGTAGTAGCAGTAGTAGTAATAAAAATAAAAGTAATAATAGTAATAATAATAAAAATATTAATAATAATACTAGTAGTAGTAATAGTAACAAAAAAAATAATAATGATAAAAGAAATAATAATAGTAGTAGTAATAATAATAATATCAGGGGGGCTATCAAATCTGACTCTGATTTTTTTTTGACTCTGAAAAAATGAAATTTATATATGTATCAAATGTATGGTATACATATGTCCGTACGAAGCTGTGAAATCACTAAAACTTAACATGATCTGAATCACATCTTTATCATACAAGTATAAGTTGAATGAACGAGAATGAATTATTGCACACAAAAAAGCATAGTTAAAATGTGCGCTATCTAATGGCAGCAATTATTCAAACATTCAGTTTTGAGCCATTAGTAATGAAATTTGATTACATCTAATTAATTATTCATGGTTGAATTTGATTGTAACTGATTAAATTTGGCTATTTGGCTATGTGTATTTGCTTTTAATTGTCTCTAACTAAATTTGATTAGTAGTAATTGACTTTGATTGTTACTAAATGAAACTGATAATTGACAATTGAATTTTCAATTCGCAAATTTAAAGTGAATATAAACATTTTAAGTTCAATGTGATTATTTTTGACTGAAGTTTACTATCTTTCATTGCTTTAAACAATGTTTGCTTTTACTTGATTATTCATGAAAGAATTTGATCAATTTGATTGACTTGAACTGAACTATACTTGAAATCGTTTCATGTCGTTTCTTAATTGGCTTTGAATAGTAGCAATCGAATTTGAATATTAGTAATTGAAATTGAAGACTAGTAATTGCAATTTGTGATCTTGAATTGAACTTGAATATTAGCAATTTAATTTACCTTTGATAATGTAATTTTGCCGTTCTCGCGTCCACGGCTGTAGACATTCAAAGCGTACCATGTTGTTCTGAACTTTTCCCAGGCCCCTCTCTCAGATAGTTTTCGGTTCGAAGGTACGATTAGGATGTGGCGGATCGAATGCTTCCCCCCTCCCCCTCCCCAACACATATTACAATTTGACAGAATGGGTTGAATAATGGACAACTTTGATTTTTTTGAAATTGAATTTTGTTTCATTCGTAATGACATTTGATTACATCTAATTAACTATACATGGTTGAATTTGATTGTAACTGATTAAATTTGGCTATTTGGCTATGTGTATTTGCTTTTAATTGTCTCTAACTAAATTTGATTAGTAGTAATTGACTTTGATTGTTACTAAATGAAACTGATAATTGACAATTGAATTTTCAATTCGCAAATTTAAAGTGAATATAAACATTTTAAGTTCAATGTGATTATCTTTGACTGAAGTTTACTATCTTTCATTGCTTTAAACAATGTTTGCATTTATTTGATCATTATTCATGAAAGAATTTGATCAATTTCATCGACTTGAACTGAACTATACTTGGAATCGTTTCATGTCGTTTCTTAATTGGCTTTGAATAGTAGAAATCAAATTTGAATATTGGCAGTTGAAACTGAGCACTAGTATTTGCAATTTGTGATCTTGAAGAATTGAACTTGAATATTAGCAGATTAATTTGCCTTTGACAATGTGATTTTTGCCGTTCTTACGTCCATGGCTACAGGCATTCAAAGCGTACCATGTTGTTCTGAACTTTTCCCACGCCCCCCCCCCAAAAAAAAAAAAAGTAAAAGGATGATTGAGAGACATGGGTCTCTATGTCCATGGGGTAGCTCTTGTGTTTTTGTTCAATCTTCTATTTTGAAATGTTTGACTGTTTCTTTTTGTTCAGGGGTTGGTTTTGGGACGTTCAGTTCCTAGGGCAAGTTGGGTTGTACTTTCAGTTTGGTCAATTGTTCTGGTTAGTTGGTGGTGGTTGGGTGGCTTGTTCTTTTTGGAATTGAGGTTCGGTTTTTGCCTCTGGTTCTTCCTCAGTTTCATTACTTAATATGTTTACTTGTTCCTTCGCTTATCCCAGTTATGTTTTTTTCAATTTTGTTGAATAATTTTGCTTTGTCATGGCAGTTGCCCAAGACGTTAACATATTGTTGGTATTTATGATTAAGGGACACGATGCGTTTAAAAAGACCATCATTACCATATATTTTCTTATTAAAATAGATTGTATCACTCATAATGCAACAGCCACACTCAAATTTAGTCATGTTATTTTTTACTCCTACTACACTAGGACAATATCTGTTTAAATGTATTTACTATGCAATTTAAAAATCTAAAAATGTAATATAATGGCAAGAAGATTAAAAACACAGAGCAAATTATAAGCTAACATATATTGTGATACTGAAGGTGGGTTCGGAAACATTCAAGAGACATACAAGAAAGCGCAACAACAGAACCAAGAAATAATGCTAAATGAATGCAAGGAGTTTATGAGGAAACAACCCAACAAACAAATCAAAGGATACAGAGGCACCAATTCATACACAGCACCTTTCGCAAGGTTTAAGCATCAAATTGACATTATGGTGATGGCCCCACTGTCCAAGAAACCAGAGGTCAAAATTGAAACCACTAAAACCGAACCGAGGCATGCTTTAGTGGTCATAGACATCTTTAGCAAGTATGCCGACGTCATACCAATGAAAGAAAACAATAGTCAAAGCGTCCTCAATGCATTAAAACAAACATGTAAGAAGATGGGCTATCCAATGTCAATATCTAGCGATAATGACGGAGCCTTTTAATCAGTAGTCGAGGAATTCTTTGAAGGTGAAGGCATTGAACACATAATCACACAAACCCATGCCAACGTCGCACAGAGATTCATCAGAACAATGAAGAACATGATACACGACAAGGTCAGGCTGAATAATGTGGGATGGACATCTATGTTAACACCAGCGCTCAACAAATACAACACCACCGTCCATTCATCAACGAAGATGACACCCAAACAGGCACACAAAGACAAGAATAATTCATCAGTCAGAGTTAATCTAACATTGAGAGAAAAGAAGAAACAAACATATCCAGAAATTCGACAGGGTAATATGATATGGTTAAATACTTTCACAAGAAAAAAGGCAATTATACTGATACAGAGTATAATTCAAAATGGAGTGTTCAATCATACAAAGTTGAGAAGATAAAGCACGACGCAATGGCCAATAGGACTTTCAAACTGGAAGGTCTGACTAAACCCTACTTAAGGCATGAATACTTTTGACATACGTCAAAAATAATAGTTTCTGGTTAATCTTTGTTTAACCCTCACCAATTATTGCTAGTCTAGATTTTCAAAAAAATCCCTTATCAAAGCATCAGGTATCTTATACAAATCATCTTGTTTGAATAATGGGTAGTTCTCTTTCCAGTTCTCTTTCTTCCCGCTCGGTGCTCTCTGGGCTGTTTCCTTATGCCTATTTCCTTCCATTTGTCCGCAGTCTTTCTTACATAAATCTCTCGGTTTCCAGTGGCTAAGGTTGTTCCATAGTCGGGTTCTCTTTCTGTAAGGCATTCCACACTTACAATATATAATCAACATTGTTATATTTGAATCTATTCATAAACGGTTGCTTCTTCAAAAGTCCAGTCTGCGGGTTTTCAATGAACCAGGCCTTCGGTTTGAAATAATCAATTATCTCAACGGTTTTGAAAACAGTTCTATTCGCTTCTTCAATCTTTCTTACCCCTGTTGTCTTCGCTATGCTGTATTCAATACAAGGTGGGGACGCCCAAATCATATCAAATTCATGTCTGTCTAATTTCTTAAAATCCCACTGTAAGATGTCGGTGTTGGTGGTTGCGTCTTTCAAGTCCAAAAATTCAACATCAAAACCGAAGTCTCCAGCAACTTTGCCCATGCTACTCGTTCCAGAAAAGAGTTCAAGTAAATTTCATGTAATAAATCTATAGATTAAACATATGAAACTACGACGCAGCACGTAGGAGTTGTTGGTCAGGTTTCAAGCGACACATACGTGTTGTTTGAAATGTTTCCGCTGATTTTGTAGTATGCTATAGTCTCGTCTTTCGGTTTGGTGATTTTCCCTGAAGCAGTCCATTCAAAGTATTGCTTCCTCTTGTCTTCCCACGAACCTACGGGTCTGCCTATCGGTTTCTTTTCAAATGATTTGTTGTTTTCTTTCAAACTGATTAGGTGGTCTTCAATCGGTTTTGAGTCTGTTTGACAACATCATCGCTCTCAAGTTCAACCATATATATTTATTTAAATTATCTATTTATCAGTTTGAAACCTACTCTTTAGATAGCTTTTTCTCAATCCATGTCATTGAACTCAACGGGTTTGCTACTTCTGGGTGTTCCCATTACATCGCTTATCGTTTTGTGAGTGCTCTCCGTCTTCTTGTCTTCTGGTGTGATGCTTCTGTTCCATGAAAACGATATGGTGTTGTCCTCACTGTCTAACTTGATGTCTCCGTTCTCATCCCTGCTCACATTCACTGTTTTATCACTCTTACTTATCTTGAATGAACACGGATTACATTTACATTTTATACCTTTAGGATTGATTTCTATTTCATTTCTAAGTTTCAATTTACCATGACAGAAGGGGCCGTCAAAAACAATATTCTTACTGATCAATTTTTGTTCTTTATCAACATCAACCATTGTAGGTTCATCATCACTTAACCCATAATCTTCAGGGATGGGCTTCTTTTCAATGCTATTTTTCTTTTTGACGCCATTTACTATTTTAAATCTTACATAATTAAAAGCATTTTAACTGTTTCTGAGGTAATCCAGCAGCATTTTTTGACTTTGCTATCTTTAATCACTGGAATTTTCGCATCATCAGTACTTGCATCTTCTGCAATCTGGCAAAATATTTGCCAGATAGAATGCCAGAATGTATGACAAATAAAGCGCCAGAACAAATGCCAGATAGAATGCCAGACTGTTTGCCAAACAGAATGCCAGCATGTATGACAAATAGAGTGCCATGACATATGCCAAATAGAATGCCAGAATATTTGCCAAATAGAATGCCAGAATATTTGCCACATAGAATGCCAAAATGTATGACAAATAAAGCGCCATGAGATTTGCCAAATAGAATGCCAGAATATTTGCCACATAGAATGCCAAAATGTATGACAAATAAAGCGCCATGAGATTTGCCAAATAGAATGCCAAAATATTTGCCACATAGAATGCCAAAATGTATGTCAAATAAAGCGCCATGAGATTTGCCAAATAGAATGCCAGAATATTTGCCACATAGAATGCCAAAATGTATGACAAATAAAGCGCCATGAGATTTGCCAAATAGAATGCCAGAATATGTGCCACATAGAATGCCAAAATGTATGACAAATAAAGCGCCATGAGATTTGCCAAATAGAATGCCAAAATATTTGCCAAACAGAATGCCACAACATATGCCAGATAGAATGCCAGAAAATGTCCACTGTCGGGGAAAAAGGGCAACTGGTTTTTTCCCACTGTCGGGGATTTCCACCCAGATGTTTTTTGAACCCTGACTCTGACGTGCAAGCAAGGTGGAGGTGCTCCATCCTGCAAGCCCCTGGGAACCCAGGTACGGCCGTACAAACCGGGGATGCTGTGAGTAGTTCGTTGAGTGACGTGGGCTATCTCCATCCCCGTTTGCACAGGCGTACCTGGGTACGGCCGTACTACCGGGATGGAGGTCCTCCACCTTGCTTGCACATGAGAGTCAGGTCATGAAAATTTCGAACCTGGGTTCCAGTGACGTGGTTCTATGCTAAAAGTCTCGAACCTGGGTTCCAGTGACGTGGTTCTATGCTAAAAGTCTCGAACCTGGGTTCCAGTGACGTGGTTCTACGCTAAGAGTCTCGAACCTGGGTTCAAGTGACGTGGTTCTATGCTAAAAGTCTCGAACCTGGGTTCGAGTGACGTGGTTCCATGCTAAAAGTGCCGAACCTGGGTTCGAGTGACGTGGTTCTATGCTAAAAGTCCCGAACCTGGGTTCCCGTGACGTGGTTCTATGCTAAAAGTCTCGAACCTGGGTTCGAACGACGTGGGCCCGAACCTGGGCACGAACGACGGGGTGTCCGAACCTGTCGGCATTCTATTTGGCAAATATTCTGGCATTCTATCTGGCATACATTCGGGCACTTTATTTGTCATACATTTTGGCATTCTATGTGGCAAAAATTTTGGCATTCTATATGGCAAATATTCTGGCATTCTGTCCGGCAAATGTCAAGGCACCCTATTTGTCATACAGTCTGGCATTCTCTTTGGCAAATATCCTGGCATTCAATCTGGCATATGCAATGGCACTCTTTTTGTCATACATTCTGACATTCTCTTTGGCAAATATTCGGGCATTCTATCTGGTAGATATCATGGCGGGCGCTTTATTTGTCAAACATTCTGGCATTCTATTTGGCAAATATTCTGGCATTCTATTTGGCATATGTCATGGCACTCTATTTGTCATACATGCTGGCATTCCGTTTGGCAAACAGTCTGGCATTCAATCTGGCATATGCAATGGCACTTTACTAGTCATACATTTTTGAATTCTATTTGGCAACTAGTCTGGCATTCAATCTGGCATATGTTTTGGCACTTTACTAGTCATACATTTTTGAATTCTATTTGGCAAATATTCTGGCATTCAATCTGGCGTATGCAATGGCACTCTTTTTGTTATACATTCTGGCATTCTATTTGGCAAATATTCTGCTATTCTGTCTGGCATATATGTCATGGCACTTTATTTGTCATACGTTGTGGCATTCAGCAAATAGTCTGGCATTCTATCTGGCAAATGTTCCGACACTGTATTTGTTTTACATTCTGGCATTCTATTTGGCAAATATTCTGGCATTCTATCTGGCATACATTCGGGCACTTTATTTGTCATACATTTTGGCATTCTATGTGGCAAAAATTTTGGCATTCTATATGGCAAATATTTTGGCATTCTGTCCGGCATATGTCAAGGCACCCTTTTTGTCATACAGTCTGGCATTCTATTTGGCAAATATTTTGGCATTCGATTTGGCAAATGTCATGGCACCCTTTTTGTCATAAATTCTGGTTTTCTATTTGGCAAAATTTCTGGCGTTATATTTGACAAATATTTTGAACTTCTATCTGGCATTTGTTCTGGATTTTTTGTCATACATTCTAGCATTCTATCTGGCCAATTTTCTTGCGTTTTATCTGGCATATATTTTGACGCTTTATTTGTCACACATTCTGGCATCTTATTTGGCAATTTTCCTGGCATCATATTTTCATATCTGGCATTTGTTCTGGCATGGATGTTTGGGTCCGACAAGGCCCACTGGGATCTGATGCTCGCAGTTCGCGCCCGGCAAAAAACGGTGGCATCTGAAGCTCGCAAAAGGTGAAGGCGGAGGCGGGAGACAATTCTGCTAAAATGAATCAACCCTCGCCTGGCAGGTAAGGAATTAAGGTAATAATTCAATCAGTAGTAATACAATTCAATCCTTGATGCCGTGATTGATTTCAGTTCATTTGTCTAAGAAAACGTAAAACTCTAACAATCAAATCAAGTAAGTGTTCAAAAAACACTAAATGTTTAAAAATCATGAAATTCAATTGCTCATAATCCAATTCCACTAGCAGTAATCAAAATCAATTGTTCTAGGTAAAATCAATTCAGAACCGGCGATTTCAAATGCAAACAGTCGAATTCAACTAGCTGTAAAAAATCAAATTCAACCATTGCTACTGAAATCATATCCTAAACTAATCAAATTTCATTAAGCATGCATACATTTAATTAATTCACAAATAATCAATATTGTCAATTGTTCAACCCATTCCGTCAAATTATACAGAAAGCGACGCTGTCAGTCCCCACGTTTCCACGTCTACTTTTGTCAAGCAAGATTGGTGGTAACTATTTACGCTCATAGTTCCAGATTGCACTGGAACGGAGACGTAAAAAAAAGTCAAAAAAAACCAGAAATGTACGATCCACATATTTTTTTTTTCTCGAGCCTAGGCACCCTCTATCTACTAAAACTTTTTTTTGTGAGCCCGGGAACTCCCTCTCCAATAAGTATTAACTAATTCCCCAGATACATCAAGAAAAAAAGATCAATTTTCGGGAACCCTCCCCCCCCCCAGGAGCATTTGATTTTGGAGCCCATGGAGAAAGATTTGGGCATCCCACCCCTGGCTGCCTCCTAGGACCCCCTCCTGCCCCCAGAAGCCATGGGCCCAAACCCAACCATATTATGGATTAATGTAACATGGAGATTTGCACCACTGAGTCCCAGAACTGTAGAATTTTCGACTTAGAATAGACATGGGAAGGCCTAGGCCTATCATGGGAAATGACATAAAGGGAGAGGTGATAAGAGGGCTATAAGAACAGCATCGAAAAGGTCAGCAGCATATTTGGAGAAATCAAAGGAACAGTATTGGATATCATGGAAACGAGAGCAAGGATATGCTATAACAATACCTCACCATAAGAGTACATTAGGAAAGATTGACACTATTTGGGGGAAACCAAGCGAATAGTCTTAGATAGAGGGATCCCTTTGAAAGAATACAGCGATAGCATAAATGAGACAAAGTCCCATGGAGGCTACCAAAGTAATTCAAGGGGAACCTTAGCCATTTTGGGGTGACAGCACAGAAGCAACAAGGGATTACCCAGAAAATCCCTCGGGGAGGGCAAAACAAGAGCATACCACAACTATGGTACATCCTTTGATGTGAGAGCATGTTAAGTTGTAGACATCCTAGGTGAAAACCAAATAAATGTGTATGTGTATCTCTGTGTGTAAGCATTCATTGTTCCTTGGTATATGCATAATGAATTGGTAAAGCATGTTTGAATACAAGCGTCTACTGTTATGCCAAGACAAGTTGATTTTAAATGGATAAAATGTGTTGCAAAACAATCAAAAAACAATGTAAAACATGGGGACCACAGCGTCACGCACTCAAATTATAATGTGTGTGTGTGTGTGTGTGGGGGGGGGGCGTTCGAACTACCACATTCTAAGCGTACCTTCAAACCAAACGAAATTTGGCGGGCATAGCAAGGGTTATGAAAGCTTAGAATGCCTATAGCCGTCGACGCAAGTACGGACACAATTTTAATGAACAAATTCCTAGCACCCCAATTTAACTAAACAATGAAGGCAATTACTAGTAATCAATGTAAATGAGAAATATTCAGTTTCAAAAGGACTTAAGTACAGATGTCAAAATCGAAAATCAGATTAACCAAATGGAATGAAACATTTTCAAGCCCAATGAAAGACCATCAAATGAAATCAAACATGTTCAAATTCAAACCAGAACGATCAAATTCAGAGACAAACATTACCAAACAGTCGAATTGAATTGGTTGGAATGACGTTTGACCAGGAAAAAGCACATGTAAATAAATCAATCCATTTTTTTGAAAAACGCAAAAATCAATTTGAACATGATCATTTTTTCCAATTTCCGACCCACTCCATCAAATTTTAATATGTGCCGGGTGGGCAGGGGGGGGCATTCGATCCACCACATTCTAAGTGCACCTTCGAACCGAAACATATTTTTTTTGGGGGGTGACGTGGAAAAAAGCGAAGAGAAGCTATAGCCTGTGGACACGAGAACGGCAAAAGTCACATTATCAAAGGCAATTTTAGTTGCTAATATTCAATTCAATTCAATTCAAGATCACTAACTGTAATTACTAGTGCTCAGATTTAATTTCTGATCTTAAATTCGATTACTACTATTCACAGCGAATTAAGAAACGACATGAAACGACTCTAAGTATAGGTTCAGTTCAAATCAAACTGATCAAATTTATTCATGAATAGTCAAAGTAGAGCAAACATGCTCAGAAACAATAAATACATAGTAAACTTCGGTCAAACATAATCACATTGAATTTAAAATGTTTAAATTCACTGGAAAATATTCACATTGAAAATTCAATTGCCAGTCATCAGTTTCATTTACTAACAATCAAAGTTAATTACTACCAATCAAATTTAGTTAGAGACAATTAAAAGCAAATACAAATAGCCAAATAGCCAAATTCAATTAGTTACAATCAAATTCAACCATGAATCATTAATTAGATGTAATCAAATTTCATTACGAATAAAGCAAAATTCAATGTTAAAATGGTCATGTTTGCAATTTTTTCGACCCATTCCTTCAAATTAGAATATGTGTTGGGGAGGGGGGGGCATTCGATCCGCCGCATTCTAAGCGTACCTTCGAACCAAAAGATATCTAAGGGGGGGTGTGGGAAAAGTTAAAAAGAACACGGTACACTTTGATGCCTTTAGCCGTGGACACCAGCAAAATCACATTATCAGAGGCACATTGAATTATCAATATTCAATTGTAATTCAAGATGACTAGCTGCAATTACGAGTCTTCAATTTCAATTACTTGTATTTAAAGTTGATTACTATTGGACTATTCAGAGCCAATTAAGAAACGCCATGAAACGATTCTAAGTATAGGTTCAGTTCAAATCAAACTGATCAAATTTATTCATGAATAGTCAAAGTAGAGCAAACATGCTCAGAAACAAAGAATACATAGTAAACTTCGGTCAAACATAATCACATTGAATTTAAAATGTTTAAATTCACTGGAAAATATTCACATTGAAAATTCAATTGCCAGTCATCAGTTTCATTTAGTAACAATCAAAGTTAATTACTACCAATCAAATTTAGTTAGAGACAATCAAAAGCAAGTACACATAGCCAAATAGCCAACTTCAAGTAGTTACAATCAAATTCAACCATGAACAATTAATTAAATGTAATCAAATTTCATTACGAATAGCTCAAAACTGAATGTTTGAATAATTGCTGCCATTAGATAGCGCAAATTTTAACTATGCTTTTTTGTGTGCAATAATTCATTCTCGTTCATTCAACTTATACTTGTATGATAAAGATATGATTCAGATCATGTCAAGTTTTAGTGATTTCACAGCCTCGTACGGACATATGTATACCATACATCTGATACATATACTGTAAAAATTTCATTTTTTCAGAGTCAAAAAAAATTCAGAGTCAGATTTGATAGCCCTCCTGATAATAATAAAAGTAAAACCAATAATAATAGTTGTGATAATAATAATAACAATGTTAATAATAATAATAATAATAATAATAGTAATAATAATAATACTAATAGTAGTAGTAATAATAGTAGTAGAAGTAAAAGTAGTAGTAGTAGTAGTAATAATAATCATAGTAGTAGTAGTAGTAGTAGTAGTAGTAGTAGTCGTAGTAGTAGTAGTAGTAGTAATAATAGTAATAATAACAGTAGTAGTAGTAATAGTAGTAGTAGTAGTAGTAGTAATAGTAGTAGTAGTAGTAATAGTAGTAATAATAGTAATAGTAGTAATAATAATAATACTAATAGTAATACTAGTAGTAGTAGTAGTAGTAGTAGTAGTAGTAGTAATAGTAGTAGTAGTAGTAGTAGTAGTAGTAGTAGTAGTAATAGTAATAAAAATATTAATAGTAGTAGTAGTAGTAGTAGTAGTAGTGGTAGTAATAGTAGTAGTAGTAGTAGTAGTAGTAGTAATAATAGTACTAATAAAAATACTGATATAGATTTGTGTGTGCTAGATATACATGAAATTTGTAACATGGACGGTCCCATTGCACCCAATTGTGGCAACAAGTGAAACACCTCTCGAACCCCGGAGCACACAAAGATTGATTTCGCTGCAACGAGGGTCTCTTTGAATTTAGAACCAACTACGTCACTTACTGTAGCATTATATTTCTCCATTGTTGACGCCTCTCCCCGTGTTTAGAACCACCCTGCTAATCAAAATTTTTGTATGAGGTTCTTTAATCAAACAAAAATGTGGCTTTGATCATGGTAATCAAGTCAGTCAAAAGCAGGAAATAAGCCCGAGTAAGCCCACTATGCAGTAGCGCAATAAGCGAGTTCGTGATCCTGAAGTAGATAGAGCAACAAATTGGATCATCCTGAGTAGGAAACTGATCTTGATCTTTTAATTATTGAACATGCGGGATATTGAGCCTCAATTCAGCTTGGCCATTTTGGGAATGTTCAGCAGAAGTGCCAGGTCGTTGAACGACAGCCACATAAATATGTGAAATTTGTGATAGCAGATCTGGTCCATTGGCGAAGCCTTGGATGATGTCCCATAGGTATTAAGACATTAATGGTTTCCAACGAATGCTTGTTGATCACTTGATCAGCTGCCTGATAGCTTATCCTACCGCATCTGGACCTACAACTTTTTTCACCACTACGAAGTCCATGTATTCACAAATATCGACAAAATGTTTAAGCATGATTCACAAATTCATTTTGTCGGCCATGACTATCAATCATCATAAAGCTTCACTATCAAGTAGACCATCAAACAACCACAACCGATCATTACTTCACCAGCAAGCTCATCATTACCTGACCATCGATGAACCATCTCTAACCCCTCATAGTCAAGCAGTAAACCATCCATCTGTCCATCTGTTGGGTGGGCACACCGGTCTCTGCATCTGCTGCTGTGGAACGTTGACCGCATCATCCTGGATCCTTGAAAGCCCACGTGCCATGAAAATGATGATGGATGGTGAAACAGCCAGTGCCAGGGAAGGTACTCGCAGGATTCATCTTGCGCTACGATAGCGAATTCATGGGTTGAATGGAATTTGGTTATGATTCGTTGGGATGAATGGTTGATTTCACCATCAAATTAGGTTGATAATGACGACTAGTCGTGTTTAATAGTGATGAATGATGCTACATAATGGCTCAGGATGATTGATAGTGATGATGGTTAGTAAAATCATAGCAATGCTTTCTACAGATGGTTCATGACAGTCGGGTCCAATAGTGAGAATGGACCGTGAATGATGGTGAATGGATGGCTAAACGTGGTCATTACCAGCCATTATAATGTTTACTCCGAAAGGAATCAATGGCTATATGACAAGGTGAAACTGTGCAGCTGTTATGGTGTTGAAGCAATGCCGAAGGATATGGTGAACCAACAGCAACCAACACCCTATTGACGCTAGCTTCAATCCCGGATGAGCAGAGATTCCAATGATGTATTATCTTCGTAAATCTTAATCACGATTTAGAGATTAGCATGGTCCCATACTAACCCAAGTGTCTAACTACTTATCAGCGTTCAACTACTTGCTTGTAATCTTGCAGCAATTCAAAATGCTACCAATATGTTTGGCAAATTACATCATCAACTGCAGCCAGCTACTTTGCATTCTGAACCAACTAGCAGTCTCAAACATGAAAAAATGAACTGCTGGTGGTTTGATAGCTAAGCAGCTAAACAAAAGCATTTTAAGTTCGATCACAAACATTGAGTCTAAACACGGACATGACTTATCTTAAGGTTTGTTCGTGCTTTAGTAGCTACATGTTTGGAATGTCCTTGCGGATCAGCCAGGGGTAGTTTTGGGTGAAGTGACCCCAAGATCAGTCAGTTCACCAACAAACAAGAGTTTGACTGCATTCCCCCACAAAAGCGCTCATTCACTCAACATGGTCACCATTCACTATGTTCGAACAAAGCAAAAGAATCCATTTAGCTACAGTACATGTTTGTTTTTGGCATCTGTATCGGACAACATCCGTAGAAATAGTGTGGTAGTCAGGAGTACCTGTATTTGATGTGCAGTTGCCAGTATGTACAGGTTTATACAAATTCATATTCAAACCCATATGCTATAGAATGCATAAACCTGTTTTCTGCGTCGTTGATCTAAGTCGAGTATGCTGACTATTGCTACAATTTGCCAACAAACTTAGCGATCAGCCAACTGCCATTAATGCATGATGCAAAATGGGTTGTAGCTGGGGTTCCAGCGATTCCTAGTGAGCACACCACAACCTATGCTTAATCACTGATCAAGTAGTATAGTAGCTACCATGTGTTTGCAAGGTGTCATTATCAATGTCACAGTAGTCAATGCTAGCCACTGTATAGATGTACATATTTATCATATACTATAGATAGGTATAAACATGCATTACTAATTCAATGTAATTGGTGATTAAAAGCATAAACACCTATGTATTAACCAGCAATTTATAGTCATGAGTTTAGCACACCCCCATTGTATAACGCCTTTTTGTTTCTGCAAGCATGATGAATGATGCATGACCTTTACCAAAACCATCAGCCATGGTCGTCTCCAAGGGACTGAAACTCGGGCCAAAGAAAGTCGCCTGCACGGGAATCCCTCCCTAGAAAATCCCGTGAAACCAGAAGTTGGATGCAGGTCTATCTAAACACGCACATACCTACCCGTACGCATACACTGCATAATGTATATGTATATATACCTAGAACCCACATGACCTTTGTTTTGAAAGCTTAACCCTCAATTTCCAGGGTCAAACCTGCCAAAACAAATTAGACTCCGGGTAAATATACCTATATATATATATACACATCAATCTGAATACATATACATGTATGCATGTGTGTGTGGGCTTGGGCATGTCCAAACAATTCCATATATTCCATTATATGTGCGCAATTGTGCATATATCAATGCTGTCTGTGTACCGTTGAAGTTTATGTTTCCCAGGACCAATGTTATTTCTTGTGGAAACATAACCAAACTGGTGTGGCTGAGCCACAAAAATGCCATCTGCTTCGGACATTCTTCATCAACACCCTTTGGCGAGAGTGGAATGCCGCGGGATATGACTCTTGCCCCGACGCTTCACTTATGTTTGATGGGGTGGTCCATGGTAAAAGCTGGTGAATCCACGGTTGATTGGTGGTGATCCTCATAGGGGCAAGTACAATCCCCTGGATCATGTTTCAGCATCTCTGCTTGTGATTTGCTTACTAATCCCGCAAGATCATCTGCAAAGTTCACGAGACAAGCCTGTACACGGCTGCAGTCATCCACGTGGGATGTTAGTTTGTTTCTGGGAATTCAGTAGCTGTGTTGTACCCAGCTGACCCTGCACACTTTAGGCTGGTCAGCATGGTCTTGGGACGTCTTGGGCACTCAATTCGCCAACAGGTCCTAAAACTCAAATGGTCTCCAAATGATTTCACATACCTGAATGGTTTCCGCTTTTCGTGGGAATGTCCCACCATCATGAACCACGCACGCTGCTCACCCAGCCTTTCACCCCGAGGAGCCGTGTCCGCAGCTGATGCCGCAAATAGACCACGGCCAACTGAGGTCGTCGGCGTTGTGTGGAAATATTCAGCCATCAATCTGGTGTCACACCACTCATGGGTCAACCATGGAAGGTCAAAAAAAGTCTATCTACAGGGATCATGGTTTAGATTAAACCAACGAATAAAGAGGTAGCTGCACTGGGTGGGTTGGTGGGAAAATCTACAGGAAACCCTTGTTTTAGCCACCATTCAAGAAAGTTTCCTTATTGTCCCATCAACCATTTCTCGAAGGATACGACTTTTGTCAGCTACCTTGATTAACGAGTCATGGTGAAAAGTTGACAAACACATTGAGTTTTACAACAAACTACGAGTAGTATACTAGTGAGAGGAAAACCCAAGGCATCCAAGGCTGATGGGGACAGGTGTGCGCCCATGATGCTGCTTTGAAACCATCATGGGAAAAAAAACATGATTCAACTATCTACGGCAAAGTCAAAGGCTGAATGATACAAAAAACATGTGATGCAATACTGCAGTATACCCCAAATATCCAAATCATGATAAAATCATAAAAAATCGTTCCGAACATCTGCAGTACCGACACTGATTCGTGGTAACAGCAACTCTCCAGTGGAGCCTAAAGTCACCCACCATTCACCCGCTGCAAAGAGGTCACTGGAGAAACATCAAAACATCAAAATGGACCTTTTTTATGCAAAAAAATGCAAACCCACCTTTGGTTGCGAACCGTAAGTATAGCGGGGTGGCTACTAGATCCCTTACGAAGCCCTATTTTTTAGCGCGTGTATGGTAGAGCAGTAATATTCCTTCTCTTCATCAACTAAGAACACATTTGCAAATATGTAGTACCATCATAGTTATGGTTTGCAAATCTGCAATAATGTTGTTGTTTGCTATCAGCTATTGTAAATTCAATTTCAACTATAATCATATCATAAACGTTTTGATCGATACCAGAATAAGTAAAGTTAATTGATATGGCTGTAGGTCAATATCCTAAACATCCCATAAATGAACTCGCTAGTCTTTGGGATGATCAAAAACCCATCGTTGGGATGACTGGTCATGGCCTAGAGACATCAATATCAGCCAGTTTATTACGCTCATTCTCACACACCCAGTGGGGCACAAAGGGGACAGGAACGGATCTGTATAGTAACACTTGCCAGCACTTCAGCCCCCCCAAACTTGCAGAAAGTATCAGAAAGTGACCGTCAAATGTTTGGAAAGTTGAAATAAATGTATTCAAACAATGTACTACAACTTCCACCCCGTAAAATCAAACATGTTGCATTATTCCAGAAAAGAGATGGACATCATTTAACAGTCCCGGAGACAAAAGACCCACATGCTCCCAAATGTGTTATACATGTTCAATAATTTGCATGACATTCTTGAGGAGTTGAACTCGTCTTTCAACACCACATGTGCTTTATCCCTTTCACGTGACATGTCTTTCAATCTACCTTGTTCTTGACGTATTCCTATCTCGTTCTGCAGGAGCAAAAAACATAGCTCTTCCAGAAAAATAGAGAGCAGGGGACTGTGGTAGTACACTTTTTTTGTGATTTGCTCTGCTCCAGGTTTGCCTCAAAACGACTAAATTTCATTAAAGTGAGCTGAAGTATTAAGATGTGTAGAAACATAATTACTTGTACCACGAAGTCAATATAATGGAATTCAATTGATTAGTCCTACTATGTTGCAAAGCTTGCTATCTTCATCTAAATGTCAGTTGACACATGCTGCTAAGCCAATATGCTTGTAAGGAGGCAATATCGCTCTGAAATCATGGGAAAACATTTTGTGAATTTATAGTGGTACTTGTTCTTAATCATAATATGTAGTAAATCAATATTCATGAGGTTTGGCAATATGTCTTTAGAATTAAGAATTACAAGTATTTTGAAATATTTAAAGACCTGCAAGGTCTTTTTCAAATATATATGTACCTGTCTGGAATGTAATACATTACTTGTTGTTGTTTGTCCTATTCAAAGCCAAGAGAAGGGATATTCCAATGTAACCTGCAGCATGTCGTCACCACAATCTTGGCGAACATGTACTGCAAGCGATGCATAACTTAGTTTTTGTTGTCTTTGATAGAACATGGTTCAATAAAGTGTGCTTGTAAAACATGCAATGTGTAAACAGTATACAATGCTTATCTCAAGAGATATGCTATATATAAAAATATATGACGTAAAACAATTGTTTTCATTGCTGTAATATAACTTAAGTTGTAAATTTTGATTATGGTGCTTGTGAAATCTACAGGGCGGTGTGTAATTGGTATGTAGTAGTCCTGCCAGAAAACGCTATTATACTCCAAAACTATTATTTTGGGTAATGCAGCGATCATCTACTATGATCATCTACTATGAAGTAAGACTTCTTATTTTCATAGAATCAAAGTCATATGTGATGCCTATCAGAATATATTGTTTTCAATTTAAAAGTGTTCTGCAGCAGTGTTGTCAACACCAAATCTTTTACTTACAGATGTTTTCCTCATGCATTTCAAAAAACATATTCCTGTAATATGAATGCTTAGCCTGCAATATACCAAAAACAATAAAAGTCATCAATATTACATCATTACAATTTAAATAAGCACCAAAACCTTGAAACATAGCAAATATAAATAGTATTGATATTTCGACAACATACAATATGTAGCTGCATTATTGATTTAACAAATTCCAAAAACTATTGGACACAAATCTATTTCATTAATCTAATATGGAGAATCTAGGGGGACAAGTCGGGACAAATGGTGGCAAAGAGGGACAAAGGAAGAAAAGTAACAAAAACCTCGAGAAACAAAAAACACAAAAAGACCAACTCCAGGTATAGTGTCAGAGTGCCTGGGACATAAGGTTGATATAATTGTTGATTTTCTCGACGTTTTTTGGCATGTTTGTAAAAGTAGCTAAAACCTCAAGAAAACCAAAATAAACAAAAAAAACAAAAACACACAAAAAAAAAAAAACAATGGGTCGTACAGGGTCTTGGTTTTAGTTTGTTTTTTTGTTTTTTGGTTTCTTTCAGAATGTAGTACATTGGCAGAGGCCCACATAGTTGTGGATACAGAAATATAAAATATCATTGAGCAAATAAATGCACATGATCAATTATTCAATGAGCAAATATCAGAGTAAGACAATGCACAAAAAAACGTACTACCGTGATCCCCGGTTCTGGAGCCGGTTCTGAAAAAATAACCCATGTTATCACATAGTCTAAAGGAATTCCAAAATCACACAGCTACCCATGTCTTGGATACCCATCACGGTGGATAGAACTCGTCACCAACATCGATGGAAAATAGGGCAGAATCTTCTGGTCCATAGTCATTGGACAAATTGAAAAGCATAAATGTTAGTACTGTAAGGTACTATTGTACTGGTCGTGATTTCAACCCCTATGAAAAATATGCCTATCAACCAATCAAACACCTGTTGATACTGAAGGAAATACAAGCCGGAAATCAAACCAGCAATCAGTTTACCATAATGATAATGAACCATATTGATCTATGACAAAATATTGGATCATTTGGGGGGCACACTAATTACGGTATTGTAGACATGAACTTTGGTATTGTAAGGTAATAGGTAAACTGTAAGCCAACCCAACGATCGGGCCAATAGCAGCCGCACCTTCAGAAAAGGCTTGACCATCATCATGACAAACTCCTGGCTGAGGGCACGTCAGGAATTTCTGTGGGAATGATAGTGATTTAGAAAAAAAACATAGATCAACAATTGTCAAACATAAGTGGGAATGATAGTGGTTTATTAACCCATAATAGTGGGAATGATAGTGATTTATTAACCCTTTGGATGGCTTTGATAAGTCCTACTATTGTTTCGTCTTGGGGACGACCAAAATCTGAATCAAGTTTCGCAGGGTGACAACACACAACTTCCACCATGTCCAAGCGAACGAATCTCCTGACACCAAAGCATTTTACTTGGCCACTATCCCCTATTGTCAACCATCATTAGCCATTATGATCTACAAATGAACCACTATTATTAGCCTTATGATTAGCATTGTCAACCATTGTTATCGACTATGACTATGAACCGCAAAGAAAAAAAACACTACTAGCCCATCACTGTGCACAAGTCATGGCCTTTGAAACAAAGGATTCAAACATAGACCATGGATGCGCCAAATAGCCGAGCCAATCGAGGTACATGATCAGGCCATGGTCAGGCCCCTGGCTACAGGTATGATAATTCACTAAGGTCACGATCATCGACAAAGGGTCAGTATGATCAACCACTAAGGGTCGAGAACTTCATGAGTTCATATGAGTTCACTATCATGAGTTCTTTCGTGTCGGAGCCACCAGCACCCCCGCGGTCACAGTGGACCATGGGGAACATTCACCAGCTTGACGGTAAAAAATGTCGGGGACCACATGCATTCGAGTGACTGCTTTGCATGTTCCACTTTCACTGGGAATTGTGAAAACACGTACATGTACATGCTTTGGGTACCGGAATGAAACCAACCAATTTTGTAACACCAAGTAATAATTACCAATTGTGTTCAGGTTTTTCTTCACTGGTAACTGTGTGTGTGTGGATAATTTATACCGGAAAAAAAACAACCAAGAATTTCTCAAGAATTGCAATAATCCTCACTATACAGTACGAGGGAAACTGCTGTGACGGTAAATCACCACACGTAGTGAAATATCACTGTTGCTTTGAATAACTATGAACTTTCATCAACGATATGAAAAAACATGACCACTATAGTCATCATTATTCAAATGTTACTCGCAAATCAAATTTCAACAGCTATGAACCGCTATGATCAAGAATTATCTCATAGATCACTGCAAATGCTGTTCAGTATCAACCATCAATGTTTCTATGTTTTTTTCGGCATGATAATAACCATTGCTGCTTGGCAACTATGTATCATTGGCTGGATCATTAGCAACCAGTAATCAACCACCATGTTTCTTCAACCATGAACAAACTTGTACTAAACTCCAGATTCTCATCAGCCGCTACTGACCGTTGTGAAACAGTGTCATGAACCAATGTCATTAAGAAGTATTCTAACAATTTTCTGCGAACAGTCACTTCACCGACAAAACGGGTACAAGTACAAATGTTACTGCTACTCACATCCACATTAAAGCTGGGGTGAGTGCCCTGGTATGGCCATGATACAGTAATAAGCCCACCATGATAATAAGCCCGATAAGGTGGGTTTAACTGTCCCCTAAAAAATTATGAGTGTTTCATGCTCACTGTATAATTCGCAACAAGCAATCAGTTTCCCGTTACCAAAGAACTAGTCCCAAACCATCTTAACAAACCACCAGAAAGCTATAACCTCAACAACCTATACATATACCCACTGGTACGGTCAGTCTATACCTACATGTATACCTACATCTAAACCTACATCTGTACCTACATCTATACCTATGTATATATAATCACAATTAGTCATCAGTTACCCACAAACAAATGATATCCAGGCTACCAAACCCACAGGTTACCACGGCCCCCAACTCACCACAGCTCACCGTGACCACCAGCGCAATGACTTCGGACCCTGCATGGTCTGCCTGTGGTGCCAGTGCTGGTGCAGCATGCTGCTGGTGATATTTGTTGATGACACCAACCATTATACTATTGTACTTGGTGGCTTTTAGATCCGTTGCTAAAAGTCTACCTTTTAGTGGCTATATGGTAAATCAATCACATTCCAAAAAGTCTAAAAAATAAGGTAGTAGCTGCAATCCACCCAGCATAATGGTTAATAATTGCTAACTATGCTCAATGGTGGTTATATATCTATGGGGATAATAACCAGTTCACAATGCTTGATAATCAAGCAACAATATGG